>JASANE010019058.1:0-11056 GCA_030248225.1 Trileptium ribeirensis
AGTTCAATTTTGGGTGTAATCGTCCTAAAATATCCGTGACAGGGTCGGAACGACCCTGTTACACGTAAAGGCGGTAAATAATCAATTCAGTGTGGCCATTTGTGTGTTGAGATAGAATTGTTTGCGATAATGTGCTTCGGTTATGGTTACCTTAAACGGAAGCGTCTCGCTGTACTAAATCATCGTAGCCATGAAACGTGAACTTCAATACACGATATTAACATTAGCTGCAATGCTTGTCCAAAATTTTGTTTCAACAACAGCATAAAAATCAAAAATATTTTAGTTAAATCCAATAAAATACATCGTTGTCCTCACCCTTAGACAAAAGTTGTAAAAAACCTAAATATAGATCTTTGTATTTCGCAGAAGTTGATATACATCCTGTAAACTTGGACTTGAATGCAACTTGCCTCTGTGACAGAATTCAGCACAGTAGATAACTACAATCTCTATGCTAATTTACGTTTGTGTTGTTCAATTGTGCGTTGTAAATTTAAAATTTTTCTTTTAAACACGTAAATATATATGATAAAATACAATTGTTGCCAAAGCATTTGCCGTCTCTGTTTAGAGCCTGTACTTGTGCCTCCACGTGGCAGTCACAACGGTCGCCGCTCATCAAAATCAACAACGACAGCGTCTATTTCTGCAGCAGAACCAGGATCACTGCCAGTCGCATCAAATAGATCAAGGAATCCAAATGCAAAACTGAGTCCCGATAAGATTGTACATTCGCCATCGAAACGAGGAGGAACTGCCCGTAATTTTGGAGGAAATAGATTTTTGAGCCTACCAGGCGAGGGTAGTGCTATTTATGCTGCCATATACTCTTGTCAGGTATCCATATATATATTTGCACTGTGGTATTCTGCTCGCAGGTTGTTTAAGTTTCAATCTTCATGTAATTTGGAAGAACTTCATTTGCCACCGCCGAGATTATCTACAGCCGTTTTACTCTTTTTTAATAAAACGCATTGTATCATACAAACGCACAGGAGCACTCTTGCGTGAACTGCAAAAATATTTCTTACATGTCTCACAAATCTGAATAAAGGCTAGTCGATGACGTGTTGAAGCTAAAAATTCTTTGTAGCACCGTTTTTTGACGAGTCAAAAGAGACATTGAAATTGACGCTGAAACGCTTTAAAATTAAAATTGCAGATGCCTGCATCTCAACGAAACGAAGCTATATGAATTAATCTTTGAAATAGCATTAGGCTTTGCGTGGCATATGCCTAAAAATTAATTATTGACCGTGCATGCACACTTACTCATCATGTAATCTTACACGCTCTGGCATTGCTCGTAGTACGGAACAAGGAACAACTTCCGATTCGCCAATTTTACACTAGTCTTCCAGCGGGGACTTAGATGTGTAGAAATGGGGTCGAAAATTTGTGGTCATTTGTGGAGCCTGAGGAAGGTGGACGAGATACCCAAAAGGGTCGCAGCCGCAACGAAATAAATTTTCAGTTTAATAAAAAAGTTGTTATAATAAGCAAAAACAATCACTCCATATTTGTTCATTTTTAAGTCGAAATTAGTTGTCATTTCCAGGATCGACACTGCATTTTTCGTTGTCGAATGAAAAAGCACAGGGTCATGGTAGTTTCGTCGCTGCAATGATGACGTTTTGGGGTGTGTTAGTCGCCAATAACGGTCGCTCCCTCTTGACAGATCAAAGACTTGCGCATATTGGTTTTGGTTAGGCAGATTCACCATACATATCAAACATGGGATATCATGAAAAAATAGCTTTTCGGGTAGCGCTTGGCCAGCAACCAATACTTACCAATACACTACGGCTGTGCGTAAGACAACTGAATAGGTTTTGTTTTATTGTTTTACCGGTCCTGGCATACTAAAACGTTTGAAAGTCCACAAAACATGAAAATATTCTTTGAAAATTTTTGGCTTCCCATATATTTTATGATGGGGAATAAGGATACAACCTCACTATCCATAATTAACCTTAAATATCTTTTATGTTAGCCAGTCTTGATCAGGACTGACTTTACGTCGTTCTTTTAAGAGAGAGATCGTGGTTGCGATAGGCCATCCTTTACGGCAAGTTGACGATGCAGTAGATAGGCCGTATTTTACATTAAGCGATAATTTAATATTGTGCTTAAAGCGAATATATTTATGTATTGCATAGTTGCAACATTCATGCACTCTATGGAATAAAGCTAGACTGAAATAAATTTGTCCTCGGCGATTGGGCGACTAATGGATTTTTACGATGAATAAATTACTGTACATGAAACTTCAATAGGTATTTTAATTTCCAAATTAAAATCATAGAAACATTTGTACAGGGTGTTCCAGGAGTAAGGAAAACTGTCTAAACTGTCGTACGTCAACAACAACATTAGATAACTTTATGAATTTTTATTTGTTATAGACAAGTATTGTACTTAGATATTACTAACACTGCGGCTAATACACGCCTTACTCTTAGCGACAAAGTATAAGAGTAAAACTGACCTCAAACCCCAACATTTTGCCTGAGGGTATTCTGTCATGGCGCCATTATTCATCTTTGCCAGCCCCGAGCAACGAATGTATTCTTGCTATTAATCGAAAATTCGATGCTGCTTGATCAGTATTGGGGTTGTAAGAACCAGGTGGCCCACGCAGAGCCAAAGGGAATGTTAATATTGCCATTGTCTCGGACGAAGTTGTCAAGTCGCCGTGGAAGTCAATTCGTCGGCTATCGGCGGAAGCTGGGCTGTCGAGGATGGCTCATCGAACCATCAAGGATTCTAGTACTAAAGCGATTGCGCTCGCTATTAATACATCAACTGAACGAAAATGATTTTGACCGGCGAGTGGAATTTGGTTGTAATAAAGTCGCTTGAAACGTTTTATATGAAAAGACTTTATTCAATTCATGTTTGATTTCTTATGTCCTTTTTTCGAATACAAAAACGCCGCATTGTAGTTTCACTTCTTTTTACTTATATATTGCTGATCGCTTTCAATTTTTACATAACTACAAATAAATACAGTATATGTAGCAGATTAATACACAAGAAACATTGCATGGAAGCAATACATAATGTGGACTAAAGATGGGAAATCATACACCTTCCGCAAGTAGCTTTAGAGAATCGAGCTGGTAATGTTTAGAAACATTTATGTTGCTGATTCATTCACAGTTCAAAGACGTACATTGAGCGCAGCATATAAAAATGCTCACTTAAGCTTATGCATCATTTATCTTTGTGTGCAGCAGGGCTGGATTTTGTCACAGTCTGACGCGGCTCTAAAGCCATGCTTAGCTAGCCGCCGTCAGCCAGTGTCACATTTTTTGGGCCGACCCAGACCCTACAAATATATTTAGCTAACAGTAAGGCCAGACTGATAAATTGTCACAAGGGTCGGAATCGGCTCTAAAAAACCAGAAATATATGACTACAGTGAAAAATCGCTAAAAAATGGAAATTGGTGATATTTATGGTCATATATTCCTAAAACATCCTTCCGGGTACAATAGCGTAATTTTCATGTATAAAAGAGCGTGTTTTACATAGCTACTAGGTTGGCTTGTAAAAGGCACGCAAACAAAATTTTTGAAAATAGCAATATATACGTAGTTACTGGCATTTATGCGTCTTGCGTTAATTACTACTAATCCTGATTTTTTTGTGCCTAAAGCGAAATATTTTAAGTGTAACACAATCTGTTAAACTGAATGTAATAAATATTTTTTCTGTAGCCCATCCCGGCTATCAAAACCCCGAGACATAGCCGCTTCCGGGCTCGCACAAACATTATAGCATAGCTTAGCTATTTACTTTATTTATGAAGGGCCGGATGTGGTTGTGTCTTTTTGTCAAGAGCCCGAATTGGCTCTGTGACTGAATCCGGCCCTAGGTGCACACACCTTAAGGCAAATGATGCATTATGCTCAAAATGCTTACAAAGAATCTATTTCAGATTTAAAATCACGATTTTTTGCGACCGGCTATCGCAGAAACAATAATAACACGAAAATTTGCAGCTTTGATACACCTAAGTCGCGCGTGAATGAACTTACATTATCATGTCAAAACGGTTGCTATAGTGGTAACATAATGCAGTTAAAGTCGCGGTGGTATATATGGATGCGTTGTTTATTTAGTGACTGGAACTAAATGCTTTGCTGGGACCGTTGGGTTCTCAAGAACCAACGGCTCAAAAATATCGTGGTATACTCCGACGTTTTTAGCATAATTAGATAGGCTATTTCAGTTGAATTTGACTACACTATCTCTTAATGACGGATTACAGCACGCTTGTACGAACAGTGTACGTGGGTTCTACCGGATTTATTGCAATTACTGGTCACAGGGAGAACCCGGTGAACACGAAAATACTGGGTTGGCCAACAAGTTTTGCTGCATGTTTAGTTCCAAAAGAAAGAAAAATGTCGAAAATCAGCTCAGGAACGGCAAGGATATACGGACAATTTGAAAACATAATTTTGGACACGTGTTTCCTGATATGGTATATAAACCGTGCGCATCAGCGTTACTCACTCATTAGCAGAGTTCAGCTGTGTTTAGTACAGCTCAATTCGAATTATAGTTTATTGCCAATGGTCAGCCTATTTATATTTTACTGCTGATGCTTGAGAATTGGTTTACTGTTTGATTGCCTTTGTGTTTGTGCTGCATTAGTAAAGCCGAGTCAGCGTTATCTTGTTAAACTTCGCTGGTGTTATGGATTTTTGTGACGATGTATTTGCAGATAGTGACTGAAGGTGGTACGAATTTTGCCCTTACGGGAACTCCTGCATATTTTATCTAGTTATCAATCTTTTCGAATCATCCTTTTGGTTACTCTTGTGAATTTGCTGTGCTGACTGACGTAAACCTTGTGGTTACTCTTGTGTGTACTAATGTGTTGCATCGGACATATTGACCTTTTAGTTGTTTTTGTAAGTTTTAACTATTTACATGTTGCAACATCTTGAAGACCACAAATAAGCTTATTGGGCGCTTGATTTTGTCTGACCATTCCACCTAGTTAGTAGAACTATCTTTGGAGCTAAAAGGTTTATTGATTCACTGGTTAATAATTTGGGGTTTAGCTATTAGTAACAGACAAAAAAGGTATTCCAGATGCGAATTTTGTATATGGCAAGCTACTTTGCGGTAATCGAATTTAAAGTACTCCTACCTTCGTTATATGTTGAAGAATTGTTGACGAAAAAATATATACAGCTGGACGAATATATACGACAAATTTTTGTTCCAACAGGGTTGCGCTCACAGTCATTATGCCAAATCAGGGCGACAATGGTTAGATCAGAATTTTCAGGATTACTGTATCGGTACACGTGGACCTGTTGCGTGACTTACCCGATTCCCTGATGTGATGCCTCAGGGGTTTTTTCTCGGGGTGCCCTGAAAGAGAAAGTTTACTTAGGGAACCCTAATGCTGAACAACCGTAGAACTTCATTGATGAAGAACTTGGTCTGATCGACATCGAACTGTCTCGGAAAGTTTGCCGATCTGTGGCTTTCTTTTGAAGGAATAGTCGAGGTTGGATGAGCCCAGCTTTTGCTGTAACGCCAATGTACTTTACGTATTTTATAAGCTTATGTTAGTATTATTTACAATAAGAATTTTGTGCCAGTATAATTTATGGTTCAGATGCTATAAGGCGTCAAAGTGTTTTTTTACATCTGGACAACCTTTAATTGTTACTGGCATGACTCTTACAAAACTAGAAAATTGCTAGAAATAAATTCAAATAAGAAAACAAAACATTTCATGAAAGCATATAGTTTATCCGTGTTGTTCTGTTAGAAAATTAATAGATTCTCGATATTTTATTAGTTCAAATTTCAGTTTATAAACTTGATTTTTTTAACTTGGTTTCAAAGTTATTTTGATTGTGTTGCAGATATTGAAATCTTTAGTAGAAGTTCCAAGTTGTTTTGTTAATATGCCCTGATATTATTTTATTCTATTAGGGTAACTCCTGGTTCAGTGATTTACGTCCACTAACGGCCTCCTTCGATTCTGATCCTGATGCTGGAATTAAAGCAGCGGGTTAGTTGTTTCTCGGACAAATTTTTTTCAGACAATGTTAGGACACTAAAGTAAATTTAAGTTGTAACTCTGTATTACTTCAAAAGTAGAACAGATATCAACTAAATTATTCTTGAGATTGGCTTAACTATAAAAAATTTACAGTATGTATTCAGATACATACATTCTACCCATGAAAATTTTCAGTACCCAATAGAAACTAAATGCTGCGCTGAGCCTGCTAAATTCACTGCATCACTTAATTCTTTATATCGTTATTATGCTGGCTAATGTGTTGCAACATTGGTATAGGTATTGGTTATAGTATAGGTACATATGCAACTAATAATTACAACAGAGCAAGCGTAGCAAGCGGAGTTATCTGAAATAGCGCTTAATTTGGAGATAAAACTTGTTTTTCTTCCGCTTTTCGTCACATTCTTCACCAAACCGACGGATTGTCGCAAATTTTCTGTTTGCTGGATATTCACAAAAGTGCCAGCAATTAGAGAGACTGTTTGAGCTAGTTCAGCGCCCGCCATTTAGGAACTCCAGCTAAAGGCATCGGATCGAAAACTGGAGACTCGTTACATCGGACCGAAGATTGGAGTTGTATCGAGAGCTACAACTTTGCTGCTATGTTTTTTATCAAACCTGATGTATTCGAGCTATGGTACAAAGTTTATAAAATACTCCCGTAAAAGTGAATTGTTTCAAAATTCTTACAAACCAAGTGTTTCGCTTATTAGGAGTGAACGACAGAATTACAGTGCTACTCAACCTGCTAAACACATTTGTTTCGTTGTTTTAACCCCCGACTGGTTGGGTTATTAACCCTGCGGGGCAGGAATGGAGGAAGATTTGGTAAATTTTGGCCCCAAAAATAGTCAAATTTTGCTACTTTCTAATTCAGATTGTATGTAGGTCATTAGAATGTGTCTATAGGTTTTCGTTGTGGAATATGAAAAAACAATTGTATTTACGTGGTATGCATGCAATAAAACATACGTTGGGGCCCTAAAACGTACAAATTTCCCCTCAAGTTGCAATTTTTCTTAAAATTTGAGGTTTATAAATTTAAAAAGTTTTCATCGTTTTGGAAGAAGAAATAAAGAGTTCCTCCGTTTTGATATATGACTAAAATGACTGTAGCGTTGCCATTGGAGTATTGCAGGTGTATAATTGCTATCGTTGTGTTTCAAATGTGGTCAAGGACCTGAATTTAGACCGAGAAAATTGTCGCTAAACGCAGAGTAGCTACATTCGCTATGTTTCACTTTGATTTGCGAGTTACTAGTATGCATTGAGCTCTGTGAAAATATTCAGCTATATATTTCACATTCTCGTAAGCACAAAATAATCTAGATGTTTGCAGTTATGGTCCTGCTCAAAAAGTCACAAAACTCTAGGTTTTGCTCAGTGAATAATGAGATCGCTAGTACACTACATCTACAGCTACTCTGAAAATCACAAAATTATTTCGCGAGTGATCATGAATAGACTTTGTGTTTTATCACAAAACATTCCTTAAGTTGCAAATGCGAAAACGAGATAAAATTGAATAAGTATCGTAATATTTTGATTGCAGACATGACTATAAAATGAGTGGCTGTCATTACACTATATAAGTGTCATTACATGATTATATGAGGTTGTATATTGTAATAATTTTATTGCAGACATGATCATAAAAATAGTATATGCATAGAATTTAATACATATTCGCTGCTATTGAAGATTTGTCTAAATTGGCCAATCGATTGGCTGTTGATTGTAAATACCTTGTTTGCATATAGTATTATAAAAATGGTATAATTGTGCAATTTAATTGTATATTCGCTGTTATTAAAGCTTGATCTAAATTGGCAAACCCAACATTAGGCTGTAGATGTTAATATTTTGATCGAAGGCATGATCATACAAATCATGCAAGTATACAGTTTAATCATGTATTGGGTGCTATATATTTGATCTAAATTGGTCAAGCCGTTCTAATGCTGTGTATTGTAACATTTTGATTGCATACATGATCATAAAAATAGAATAAGCGTACGTCACACATTGGCTGCTACTAAAGTTTTATTTAAAATGGCCAAACCATTATGAGGCTGGAGATTGTAATATTTTGATTGCAGACATGACCATAAAAATAGCATAAGTGCACAATTTAGTAACATATTCGCTGCTATTACGGTTTTATCCAAACTCAGCAAGCAAATTTGAGGCTGTAGATTGCAATATTTCGATTGCAGACATGACCATAAAAATAGCATAAGTGCACAATTTAGTAACATATTCGCTGCTATTACGGTTTTATCCAAACTGGGCAAGCAAATTTGAGGCTGTAGATCCCAATATTTTGATTGCAGTCATGACCATAAAAATAGCATAAGTGCACAATTTAGTAACATATTCGCTGCTATTACGGTTTTATCCAAACCGGGCAAGCCAATCTGAGTCTGTAGATTGTAATATTTTGATTGCAGACATGACCATAAAAATAGCATAAGTGCACAATTTACTCACATATTCGATGCTATTGAGGTTTCATCTAAATTGGGCAAGCCAATTTGAGGCTGTAGATAGTAATATTTTGATTGCATGCAGACATGACTACAAAAAAACAAGTGCACAATTTCGTCACATATTTGCAGCTATTAACGTTTCATCTAAATTGGGCAAGCCAATTTGAGGCTGTAGATTGTAATATTTAGTTGCAGACATGACAAAAAATAAGTGCACAATTTAGTCAGATATTCACTGCTATTAAAGTTTTATATAAATTGGTCAAGCCAATATGAGGCTGTAGATTGTAATATGAAAAAATGACTGAATCTTCGGGAGTTGTAAAGTGTGAAACTATGACTGAGTGCCATGCTCTTTTACGGTGTTTTTGTTACGGACACTTTTCAAAGGTAAGTAAAAATGTAAACACTATGTATACCATATGACTAGCGGCATTACCATAAACCGATAATATGCAACAATATCCCAACGATAGTATTTGCGATTTAAAGGGTACAATGTTGCAATTTCAGAAGAAATTGATCACGTACTTGACCAAGAAAGTTGTCAGTACAACAGTGACGAACGTGACACTGATCATGAAGACGAAACATTACGGTCGGAGCAATACAGGACTGCTGCCGTGGTGCATCATCCAAGTGAACGCAATCTCAGAGGTGAAGATGGTTGCTTTTAAAGTGTCACAATGCTTAAATCCCAATAATATAACTTCAGCGGCTAAATATATAAACTGTTTGTTAATATCTAGAGAACATGATGGATTATAGATGATAGATTGAGAAGATAAACTAGCTGAGTTCTACAGAGTATATTCTTGACTATACTATAACACATGTGTCCAAAGTCTGTCAGCTCAAAAGGGGTTGATCCTTTATCTGCTGCAAAAAGTAATTATGAAATTTTTCATAACAAAGTCGGTAAGAAACGAAATATATTTACATATCAGCGACTACGTATATATCGAACCGATATGGAAAGTAATTTTATATTGCCGTTGGAACAGTAATTAATGCTGTTGTATATATTTATAGTTGTTGTTTTTAGGTAAAGATCAGAAAGCTCAAAAATCTGGGGGCTCAAATTTATCATTTCACATGAAACTGCCGCCGATAGTTCCATTGAAAAAGCATCGCAAATCTAGCTGTTCTCCTAATCATGAGTCATCAAAATCATTCTTGTATAGTCCTGCTTCCAAGGAACCAACGATGAAATCTTTAACAAAATGCGTATCGTCTGAAGCAAGCCGAGCAGCGCCGTGCGCTCTTAAAGTTCATGAAATGGTTCACAGAGATCAAACCGTCGGTGCGGCGTCACGAAAGTGTTGTTTAGGATCGACAGCGGATTACGAACGTACAGCGAACGAAGACAGAACATCGTGTCTGTCTCCCAATCCAAGATCACATGTTTTCGTTCGTACGCGTTCGCAGCAAAATGATGAGGACCTCCAACAACTCAGCTCCTTTAAAAATAGTACAAATAATGGAAAACATTCGGCAGATCCCAAATTGCCCGACGAGTTATTATCGCGTGTTACTGTGTCTCGCGAAAACAGAACCCATGACGACCGACATCGCCGAGTAGATTTGCGTGCAGAAAGCAACAAACCTTTAAACGGTGATAGAATCTCCCGACCAAAGCAAGACGGAAGTGATTCGTTCTGTTGCGTGACTACAGCAGAATTGAAACAGAACGATTACGGCATGACGAAACCAAGTGTTTTCATTTCAAAGATCGCCAATGGATCGATCACTGGTCGCAACACAGCTATCATGCCCCAACAGCTTAAGGGATACGATAAACAGCACTATGGCAGTGCTGGAAGTAGCGTAGTCTGCGGACGTTCAACTAGTTTTACAAACTTCCCTTCGTACAACAATTGTCTTGCTTCAAATAAAACTCAGAAATCAGCGGATTTGTATTCGATATATTCGAAACAAACCAGACCTGAAATTGGTGGTGTGGTCGGCATTCGAGACGATGGGCAGGGTCGAAAAATATATCACGATGGCGGTGTGGTTATTGCTATTACTAATAGAGGGATGCGTCAAAGGTCTCCAAAACGACAAAACCATAAATCGGAAATAAATTTCACATCAGTTGGTGGTAAAGAAAGACGTCATGCGGAAGCAATGTAAGTTGCTGGGAATTGTTATCGGATCGGAACAGTGAGTAGACAGCTACAACCGCGTTGCATTTTTGCCGTTTTTTGTTTGGCCTCAATATTGCCAGTCACAAAATAAACAAATAAATCAGTGTTGAAAAAATGTGCATAGTAACGTGTGATTGGAAGTAGTAATTGGTTTTGACCTCGGCTACGCATTTTATTCCAGAAAAACACCGTTAGCCATACCAATCCATTAAATGAATGTTGTTTTTAATTCGGCTCCTCTTTTTATTTGAGAACGGCACCTTTAGCTATACAAAACTATTAAGTGAATGTTGTTTTACCCTGGGCTTCGAGAATAAAAAGCGGAGCATACTTAACTGAACGAAGAGCGACAT
>JASANE010019059.1:0-67537 GCA_030248225.1 Trileptium ribeirensis
TTGAATAGAAAATTTATAACACACTCGTGAACCCAGGGATTGACGTGGTCATTAAATTACTCTATTTCCGTATAGTTACCAATTCAAATTGATAGGATATTGTGATACGTTTTAACAGAAACCTTAAATTGAGCTTCGACCGAAAGGGGCTAAGGCATCGCCTCAGCTACGAAAAATATATCGTGAGGAACGAACTTATTGTAAGGCGCTTTGAGTGGTCATGGATCGTACTACTCTTATTTTTACTTGAATTAGGGTCAAATTACCAGGTTTGCCAGGGTCACATGTATTACCAGAGAATCTTTCTTAATACTTACCTTTCGAGTACTTCTTGCGACTTAGGAAGATTGTTGCTGTAGCGGACGTTCATCGTTTAGTGTGTTGTCACTTCTGTTTGTTAATCATTACTTACTGATACCCTTGAGCTTACGTGAACCGGCTGATTGGCATTATTAAGCCATCAGTTAACTTCTGGCGAGCTGTTAGCTGTATCGTTGACCATGTGTGTCCATTTTCCCCATTCTCTTTTAGTAAAGTAAGCACAGTCATCACCGGAGTATTCGTGAAAGCTAAACGTTGTTGTTGTAAATCTAGCTTATGGCTGTGTACGTTTGATTAAGAAGCTTATTAAACCTAGTTTGATTCAACTCAATTACTTGCGTGAACTACCTGCTTATGTTATATTATTTATACCATTTTCACTGCCAGTGTACGCTAATGTTATTGTCGCGAGGACGACCATGTGTATGCTCTGGAACTGTAGAACATTCACGTCAGCACCGCAATGCTTCACGATTCTACTGGTGCTGCCTGGAAACTTCTGGAAGCATCCGTATCCATCCACGTTCCCGAATGTTCTCAAAGATTCCATTGATGATATATATATGCAAAGACAATTGACCATTCATTGTTTCAATCCTCTATGTTTGCGTTTGCGTTATTTTCCGTGTTCGTTACACACTTCGTTTACACGTTATCTTTATATGTTTATTTTTTCAATAAACCTTGTTTTCAAGTCTCTGGTTCCGTGTCTCACTTTTTCACTTGGAGATACAACAGGGATTTTTGGCGCACTGAGTAGGATCTTAATTCAACACTCCGAGCAAAGCTAGTCGAGATGATGCAGAAGCAGCTGGCCGCTCAACAAAAACCTCATCTCGAACAACTTCAAGAACAAAAAGCTGCCAACGAGCGACAACAACAACACATGGACGCCCTGGGCAAGATGATCCAACAACCGGGTTCCAATGCGACCTCCATCGCTCCAATCGTGCCATCTGCCCTTCCCCACATTCCCGATTTCGAGTCGTTCGATTCCACTTCCGAACTTTGGCCCGATTCCGCAAATTTGCCGGGACACATCCCGTGTCGGACGACAAAGTGGCACAAATTTTCTTCACGAATCAATCCAAGGATGTCTACCGTGTTTTGGGAAATCTAGCCCGTCAGCAAACTCCTCCAAAGGGAATCAACGACCTCACGATGGACGAAATCACAGATTTCATGAAGAACCAGTACGATCCCAAGCGATTCGTCGTTCACGATCGATTCAAATTCTGGAGCGACAGTGGACGCAAACTTGGTGAGACGCTACCAGAACTCGCGGCTCGCATCCGTCAAGACGCTGCGACGTGTGATTTCGCATCAATCAAGGACCCTCAGGACGAAGCCCTACGCTCACGCTTCATCTGTTCTGTCAACGAAACCGTCCAGAAAGCCCCTTTCTAGGTCAAACATGATGAACCAGACTTCGCCCAAGCATCCAAATCGCTGTCGAAACGGAGGACGCAGCGAAAGTGGCAAAAGAAACCGTTCATGGATTCAAGCCCAAACCAGTTCAAAAGGTCAGCCAAAGTTCCAAATCTTCGTTAAATCGCGCATCCGCAGGGAAATTTAAGTCGAATAAGAAGGCCGGTGGTGACAAGAAAATCCTGTTTCCCTATCCTCGCTGCGGAGACAAGAATCATCATGCCACAGACTGCCGATTCAAGGACAAGGAGTGCAATTTCTGAGGCATCAAAGAACATTTGGAGAAAGTCTGCAAAAAAAAAGACTTTCAAACAAAAATCCTTGCTCAACAGGATCGAAGCGGTCAATGCCGTACCCAATAATAGATCCTTGCCGAAAATGGAAATTCCTCTTGAGATTGAAGACGCTACTGTTCAAATAGAGCTGGATACCGCCACCGTCGGGATTTCATTTCCAAACAACATTGGAAGGATCTTGGGTGCCCGCCGCTCCACCAGCCCAAATGGAGATTTCAATTCGCGAGCAAGCAGCAAGCATGATTTGTCGGGAAATCCAGTCTTCCTCTACGACGGGCCCTGCAACAATTCCTCATGCAGTTTCGACGGATGCCGAACTCCTTCGGGTACTCGCCGAGTGAACTGCTCAATTCCCGTCAAATCAGCACGACGATTGACACCTTGCTACCTTCTTCCGCTCACGAAGCTCAAGGTAAGTATGCCAGCGATTCTTCCAAATCGTTGGGTCCGGAACGGGTCTCCCGAGTCATCCAGTTCTATGAAGTCGGAGATCCAGTCTACGCACTCTACTATGGCCCCCGAAAAGACAAAGAAGGTCGATGAGCTGCAGCTGTCATTTCGAAACGAAGGGGCACCCGCACTTTCGATGTCCGAGTTCAAACGAGGGGTTCCATATGGAGAAGACACTGCGAACAACTTCGGCCCCTATATTCATCGGAAGAAGATACCGAACCCGGGAGTACTCCGCTCTTGCACTCTTCCGAAGGGAACCGCCCTGATTCAATTTCTTCAGTTCCGGTGAAGTGTCCAGCACTTCCTGCACACCCAGTCGCTCCCGATTTGCGATCGTCTCAACACAAACAATCCGAGCCGCTTCCTGAATACGGGCCTCACGATCCACGTCGTTCCCATCGTACTCGCAAGCCAACCAACCGATTTACGCCTTAAACTCCAGGCTTGGTGGTGAGGTGTCGTGAGGACGACCATGCGTATGCTCTGGAACTGTGGAACATTCACGTCAGCATTTCATTTTCCGTCACACGTCACATTTTCCGTGTTCGTTACACACTTCGTTTACACGCTATCTTTATGTGTTCATTTTTCCAATAAACCTTGTTTTCAAGTCTCTGGTTCCGTGTCTAACTATTTCACTTGGAGATACAACAGTTACAATAGATGTAGCCAATTGAAACTTCCAGCGGAGACCAGGATAAGGAATAGCGGCATGGTCTCCTAGGCCTGTGAGCAGGTGACGGAGCCAACATCCCTGGGATGTAAAAGGTATTATTACGCAGGCAACGTACGCAATCAATAATCAATAACGCGTTCCGCGAAGCGTTCCTGCGGCATGCTAAGCTCTGCAGCTTCTTTGGTGTGACCAAAGGAGATGGTCCAGTATGACACTTTAGGTACGCCTATGAAGTAGTGATAGCTAGAGTTCGTACGGGCACTGCGTTTGGAAGTGCGTGGTAAAGCAGCGTCACGTCTGTTACACTAGCTAAATTTTACGTTTTATAAGCAAGGGTGGCGAAAATAATTGTCTAAATCAATTAGTGATGTTTGAGTCTAGTAAGTTCTATCGCAGTTTGCACTTGAAACTGTAGTATACAAAATTATTCAAGATGATAAATCATTGTTTAATCTACGCCATTTAGCGTTACATGAAAAGGTTATATAAACATACCAAGAATTTGTTGCACCAAATGTGGGAATCGTCTAAGCTTCATTTTACACACAAGTAAGCCGCCTTCCGTAACACAGCAGTCCATCCAAGATCGTAATATTGCCTGTTCATGACCGTACTAAAATTGAACCACGTCTTTGAATGCTAAATATTTATCAAATCAAGTACTAACGGTATCCCATTTGATCATTCATTTAGCGGCATTTTTGCCCAGAATTTCCGAAATACTTAACGTGAATGGGTACCAGTTCCGCCAGGAAAACTCTGTTTACCTTCCGAACAAGACCGTACCAATTTTACAGGTGTGTGCCATGGAGTAAGGTGACCTTAATAGTCTCCTACACAAAGATAATTATGCTGTACAGGGGCTAGAGCGCATTACCTCACGCTTAAGAGACGTGCGGTGCAGACCGCTACGACCGCCGCACGACCACAGTGTGTCAACTTAACACACAAGTTTCCATCGCCCTCTACACATATTTAAGTTGTACATGCAATAACTGTACAACTACCAGTAGTATATGACCCTTTTGGTGACACACGTTTTTGCGGTCGCAAGTGGCACCTTTTCAAAAGCCCGCGTTCGGCTTTCACAAATGGTGATCCACGTAACAAATCTCCCACGTAATTTTTTCTTTAATTAATAGTTTAGTATTCACTAATTGAAATCATGATTCACTAATTGAAATCACTCAAATTTCATATTTTAACCAAATCTCGTAAAATCATGTAGCCGCTGCCTCGTCCAAAACCTAGAAATTTAAAACAGTATTTAGATATCCGTCAACTGATATGGGAAATATGTTCTCAGCAAATTTTTTAGCTTGGACAATCTTCATTAAAAATTCATTGTAGAAATCATTATTTGTCCTATTATAGCCATATATGAAAATTACTAATTTGTAATGATTTCGCAATACGTTTTCAAATTCAGGTGTCTAGTAAACTAATTAGAAATAGATATGAAAACATTCAAACAAAATGCAATGAAAAAATATCAAAAATCCATATTATATTTATGAAACAACTTTATTTTATCTTACATTAAATCTTCTGACGAACAAACTTCATCAGAGAAATACGCAAAATTTTGTCCATTAAAATATTTAAACAATTCTCGAACGATATTTAGTACTGACAAAATCATCGCATTTTCGTTGCCACAACAGAAAACTTTGAAAAATATCTAAAATCTGTAATGTTTTGCAATACGAGCTGACATATTGCCAGTTACTTGTAAACGAGAACTGATTTCGTGAATACTAGTTTGAATATAGCGATGTCAAACTTGTTCTAAACAGTTAATACAGTGCATGTCCATTATTGATTTTTGATGTTTATAGATTAAAACAAAACCTATGAAGATAATTCTGCAACAGCTAAACGATTGACCATGATCCTGGAATCAAATTTTATTGTATTTAAATTACGTATTATAATAAACGGGAACGTAGATAATGATACAGTATTTCGCCACAACGTATTAAAAATGTATATCTCAAAAAATAAATTTTTGTAATGATTGCTGTTTGATAAATGCAAACCGGTCAGAGAAATCAAGTTCCGCTTGCGATTCCAGTAAGAAATTCACAAGGTAAATAATTGCGAACCACGTGCAAACATGCCGTTGTTTCACTCAGTTAACCGAAGCCGCCATAACTGATACCTTCAAGCACTAAAGTGATACCATACTGTCATAGTTAAATTTGTTATTCCCTGGTTTGTCTCTTTTAAAAATTCATCAAACTAGGACCTTTAAATAAAATGTTTCTCGCAGTTTATACATTATATATTAACACTTTCAAGTGGCAAGATCCCAAGCACTGTTTAAACTACTTGAAAGCTTTAAATTAATTTTATATAGTGTATATAACGTAAATATCCGTGAAATATAATCGCTATAAAAATAGTGGCCAAGTAACCATGAGGGATGTAAATAAAATGCAGACCGTGCCGTTCTCGGTAATATATATTAAAAATTAATGTAATTTGATTTTTCAAAGTTGCGGATTTATTCTGTATTCATAATTTTAGGCTAGAACACTTTAAAAGGGATTAACTATCGCTTTATAAGTCTTTATTTTTTACAGAAAAAAATTTCGGAAAATGTATTCTTAAGTGGTCTAATATGTCTGGAAAGTTTATGGGTTTCGCTATTGAACTGAAGCGCATGAAACAATTGAATTGCATAAACTAATAAATAAAACAAATTAATGGTTGCTGCTAAATATGATTTTCAAAATTACTTATAAGCTATTTATAACAGAGATATATATTTCAGTTTCCTTACAGCTATTGAATTTGAAATAACTCTACAACCCTTTAAAAACAGGTTGTGTTCACGACGTGCCTTAAGCTTACTACCGAACTTATTTTGTATAATTTTAGCTTGGTAAAATTAAAATTTTGCAATTTATTTCCGTGTATTCAAAGTGCGGGTAAAGTAAGTGTTGGTTAAACCGTTATCTGTAACATCGGCGTAAACGAGAATGTGAATAATGATAGCATCAATGGTGCTTATTTAGCGGTAGATACCGTGTCTACCGTCGAAACTCGCAGCGGTGAAATTGTCATAACAACCGTTAGATACAACAATTTGTGCTGGGTTACTACTAATTTCTGGCCAGCTACAGTATAGCTATTGTTCGCTTATAACATTGTGTTTATGTTAACATAGTACGACTTAAGTAGCCTGTGGCTTAATTTTAAAACAATGGTTGTACCCTTGTCCGACTGTTTTGTTGGAAACGATTTTTGCTGTAGAAAAGAAGCATAATCTTAATTAGATTTAACTACTCGTGCCAAAACAACTTAGTATGAATGTCAAGTAAAACATAACCATTTAAAATTTCTCTTTTCACTAAGAGTTATATGTATAATGTTTATATTTTCTTCCAATATTCTTTTGGTTAAACAACCGATTGCTGACAGTTTTAAAATACATACCGTTTAGTACTGATCGGGCATTACTCTTCAATTAACGTTGTCCGTGAGAAACCATCTGCAATTTTTACAGCGAAAATTTGCTTTTATAGCAAAATTTTATTGATTTTAGTGATCAATAATTTATTTTTGATAAGACCATTAACAAAATATTTATAATTTCTCAGAATTAAAACTAATAATTTTGGTTGCTAAAATGGTAGATGTTTAACACAAATATTTGCAAATGTATAATATCGGTTCTTGCAAAAAGATATATTGTCGTACTTTTCAGAAACCAACATAACTAGTCTTAATTTTGCTTTTGTTATATGTCAATTCTGTTACAGCATCAATAAACATTATTTTTCGCGTGATATTACTTTTACTGTTTACGAAGATATGACAAGTTATCACGCAACGAAAAACTTTATCTTGCTTTCGAATATTCGCTCCAATGGCTATGATTACAACCAATTCCACTAACTTGGGAACAAAATTAGTGGTAACAACTAAAATTTCTGTTTTATCTTGATTCTGACCGAATTGATCATTTCATATTCGCGTACAATGTGAATGAAGATCAGTTTATGCGCAATCAAAGAATTAGTCTGAAGTAAGCATAGTTCTGTTTTAAAAGATTTTGAAAATTAATCACGAAAATGTGTTAAAAATTTGAAGTATTTCCGAAACTCATGAAGCATTTGCCAAGGTATTTTGTATTACATCATATTAAAATTTTGACATACAAAATTTTGGCAATCTACAGTGTCTCCTTTAAATCACTACTGCTCATTCTGAAAACTTAAATTTTTGTTTGGAAGTTATTCAGATTTTAAAATTTTAGCAGCATACATGTGTTTGAGACTTATTCACGTATAGGCAAATTTTGTTTTATATTTGTAGGTTTTTCGTACGTGTTGAAATGCAACGCTGTTTTTGGAAGATGTGCCATAAAACTGTTATGTAATATTACTTATATATAAATTTTTTAAATTGCAGTACTCGTCAATAATGTGTAACATTCGTTACATGTCCGTTTGAAAAATTTAAACCGTTCGAATATCTTTGAGATCCGTTCTAAATCCTAGCATGTTTTAAGATTTGTTCTGGAACCTTTTTAAAATTTATTTGAAAACCACAAAATAAATCTATAAAATATCATCAAATATTTATCTTGTGAATGTTAATTTTATGTCAACCGATAATATATTCACTTTTGAATTGTATGCCTGTTGTTAAGAATTTCATATAACAGCGCATTTAAAATTTTATACATTGATCGATCATATCAGCTTGTTGAACGATTAACACTGCACTAAAATTTTAGAGCAAGTCTTTGTGATTGTCTTCTATGTGTGTGCCTCATATAAGAACTTATGTGTAGTCCAAGACTTAGTTCAAATTTTATTGCAACACAGTCTTTCATAACTGACTAAATTCAGTTTAAATTCAATAAGATTCATTCTATAATGTTCCATTGCATTTACGCCATTCTAAAATTTTATTTATTGGTTGCTCAGAGTCCAACATAAATAAAATGTAAGGTAACAATGATATAACCTTGTTTTCAAGTTCATCCAAACAAATCAATGGTACTGCTGATATTTATTCAAACGGTTTCATCGTTCTCAATGAAGCAATGGAACATGCCCTGGCTCAGCTTAGCCAAAATGCCCGAATTTTCACGAAAGGATTTGGACAGAAATTATTTTTGGAAGAATTGCGTCGCAGGCCGATGATTCCACGATGTGGACTTGACAAAGAGAAATTTTCCCAGCTATTGACTTCTTGAACGGCATGTACGAATACAGAGTAAATCCACAATTTTGAAAAAAAATCAAATTACATAAATTTTTAATATATATATATTTAACGAAGTTTTTTTTTAATTATTATCAAATGTGAATATTCCCAACTGTCGTGTTGGTACATAGTTCGGTTTTACAATGAAGTCTGGTTGAATTACTTTTGTGTGGGTTCAAAATCTTTGACTGATGCGAATTAATGTGCATATGATCCAACATTTATAACACCAAAATGAATTACGATTGAGGCGACCTTTACGTTTAGTAGAGAGATGTAAGATTTGCTTATACCTGTCTCTTTACCAAACCGATATCCGTCTTTACTATATGTTTGTTCCAAATAACCGTGAGGGACGTTACGTCATAACTTTAGAAAAAAGAACAGCTTAGAGCTGGGAGAGAGTGGGCTTATGCTTAGTGTATTAGTGATGTAAGGGTCTTAGCTTAGGTTATGACTAAGGTTCAGGTTTAGTATATCGAGAACTGCCAGGTCTGCGTTTTATTTACACCCCTTATGGTTACTTGAGCCACAATTTTTATAGAGAATATATTTAAAGGATATTTACGCTACACTATATAAAAATTAATTTAACGTTTGAAGTGGTTTCAACAGTGCTTGGGATCTCGCCATTTGAATGTGATATTACATATGTACAGACTGCGAGAAACATTTCATTCAAATATTCCTAATTTGTTGAATTTTTAAAAGAGATTAACCAGGGAACAATAAAATTAACTACGACCGTATGGTACCACGTTAACGCTTGAGGGCATCAGTTATGGAGGCTTCGGTTAAATGACTTAACCAACGCCATGTTTGCATGTGGTTCGTACTTTTTTACCATGTGAATTTCTTACTGGAACCGCAATAGGAACTTGATCACTGTCACCAGTTTGTACTTATCAAACAGCAATCAATACAAATATTTATTTTAGAGATATATTCTTAATACGTTGTGGCGAAATACTGTATCATTATCTACCTCCCCGTTTTTTATTATAATATGTAATTTCAATACAATAAAATTCGACTCCAGGACCACGCTCAATCGTTTAGATGTTGCATAATGAGACTCATAAGTTTTGTTTTTAATCTATAAACATAAAACAATCAATAATGGACACGCACTGTATTAATTGTTTAGAACAAGTTTGACGTCGCTATATTCAAACAAGTATTCACGGAAGCCAGTAGATCTCGTTTACAAGTAACTATACCGATTGAATTTTTGTAAATTATTTTAATTGCACGGGTAATAAAATGGTGAAACAAGTCTTTGAATTTTTATGACAATTCAGACTAAAAAATAAAAAATCCTGGCAATATGTCAGCTCGTATTTAAAAACATAACAGATTTTACATATTTTTCGAAGGTTTTCTTTGTGGCTACGAAAATGTGATGATCTTGTGAGTACTAAATATTGATCGAGAATTGTTTAAATATTTTACTGTACAAAATTTTGCGTATTTCTCTATTAAAGTTTGTTCGTCAGAAGATTTAATGTAAGATAAAATAAAGTTATTTGAAAAATATAATATGGTTTTTTGACATTTTCCATTGCATTTTGTTCGAACGTTTTCATATCCATTTGAACGTTTACTAGACACCTGAATTTGAAAACATATTGCGAAAAGATTACAAATTAGTGATTTTCATATATGACTATATAGGACAAATAATGATTTCTACAATGAATTTTTAATGAAGATTGTCCACACTAAAAAATTTGATGAAAATACGTTATTTTTCATAGCAGCTGACGGATATCTAACTACTGTTTTAAATTTCTAGCTTTTGACCGAAACATGATTTTACGAGATTTGGTTAAAACATGGAATTCATGAGTGATTTCAATTATTGAATTATATAAGTTTTTGTAAATAATAAACACAGGTTGGTCATATCCTATAGAACACTAAACATTAATTAAAGAAAAAAATTACGTGGGAGATTTGTTGTATGGATCAACATATGTGAAAATAGAACCCACGTTTTTGAGATTTTTGAAAAGGTGCCACTTGGGAGCACAAAACGTGTGTCACCAAAAGGGTCATACTACTACTACCATCATATCGAAAGACATTACAGAACATTTCAACTAGGTACTTCAGTTCTGATAAAAATAAGCCAAATTGTTTTTTGTATAAAATGCTTTGACGCATATATTGCAAATGTAATGACTAAATTTCAGAAGGATGAGCTATATTTGTTGTGTTGAACCATATGTATTTGCAACATATAATAAGAAAGACATCAAATTAACAGTAGTTTCAACCAAGAAGAGCCAAAATAGATAATAACTAAAAAATTTCCTTTTACATTCCATATAATAACCAGATTTACCACCCTGTACTTCAACTTATGATAGGCTATGTTCAACGATCATAAAAATGTGTTGGTCTACCAACTTATCTACCGTTATATATTACGTAAGTTTATAATTTTTCTCACATAGTCGTACCTCACTAACAGAGAGAAAATGTATGGGGAGCAGCTTTTCATCAGCGTCGGTTAATGGGAGGTAGACGTATCGAGACTGCATTGGCGTATGATCACGAATACTTGCTGTAGCACCTGAAAAAGTTATTAGTATAGGATTAATTAAAACTTGTTAAGGATCTTCTCTTCGAACCCCCAGGCAAGTTGGTGAATTTTCGAGGTACAGTAATAATTTTCGTACTGTCAGTAACTCGTTAACCCATTACCATTTTAGGATTTCCATCGGTGCTTTTTGGATTCCCCTGGTACCGGAAATTAAAAAAACTCTCGGTAAATGTATAATTATATATCCTTCGAACGAGATTAACGAGCTGAGTCTAATGGTGTCAATCAGTTCATGGTATAACGACCTATGCTCATACTAAGGCTTAGCCTTACAATTTAACATAAATGTCAATAAATCCTTAACCATTACCACATTGCCTTGATTTTACCACCATTTATTCCACTCAGTTGGTTAATCCGGCTCGAATGGCACATAAAACTTTTTCGAAAATATTGGGTACCAAGAAACCAATAATATTGGGTGCCATTGGAAACCCCAAAACGACATTTTTTGTCATAAAACTGGCTGAAATGGATGTTTTCTGAACCAGCTCATCGGGCTAAGTTGAATGGCACCAAAATTATCGCTGTACGATCAAGGTAAAGGAAAAGACCCCATATTAATCTTTATCAGTATCATTTCCACTATCAAGTGACACAAAAGCATAAAGATTATAAAAAAATAAAAAATCTATGAATACAACTACCTTTTTGTTCTACAGTAAATCAAAATTCCAGAATTCTCAATCTCATTTCGAAAAACATAATCCTTAAAACCCTTAAAATAATTTACTAATACCCATTAGAACGAATTTCAACAATGTCATTAATTTAACAAGAACTTAAATATTTAACATTCATATGGAAAACTAAAATTACTATTTAACATTTTCCTTGACAGTAAAAACAGTTTATTCAAACTACCAGACGCGCACGGATCAGGTTCCATGGGTACGAGGGCTGTGAAATGACCGCGAGTGTAACCAAGAACGATTGGGGACCTCCAACAAAAGCTTGGCTCCCACAGCAATGGCAGATACAATCCTAAACATAAAACCAGAACAAGTTTTTTATAAATGCAGTTACAAAACATGCTTATCCATTATGTGCATATTTTTCCGATACATATTGTAAATATAATTATCAATACGGCAATAATAATAAAAATTGTCAATGCTTTGCCCACCACAAACAGTTCGATACTGAGGTAAAAATACCTAAGATTTTTCTAATGGTACCAGGGGCAAGTTATTTAAAAGAACAAAGATATCATTCCATTTATACGCTGCGCTCCACCAAATGATGATAATTATATTTTTGTCTTGTTCAGTTCAAGCCTTCTCACAAAATAGGACACCCTGGTGCCGAACCGAGCACACAGAGGTAAGAAGTATTCATGTTGTACTGTGCATAACCAAACCACGTATAAGACCTATTTATATGAGACATTGTTGATGCCCTGCTAGCACTACTTTGGCCTGATGGGAAAAATCAGAGAAGGGGCCCACCATCTTTTCAGTATAGCCCCCATACTCTGGATTGGATGGACTGATTGGGCTCAAATTTGGATATGATATAGAAAATGCAATGGGCTATACGGCGATGGCGATGCGTTGGGTGTGACGATTACTGTCAGTCACAAGAAGATATGGCTCCCGATATCGGGAATGCAAGCGAAAAATAGATATTTCGATGTTTGGAAATTTGGTAAGACTGGGCTCAGTGTTAGGGTAAGCTTGAAGCTTAGGTTAGGGTATCCGGAAATACTGCACCGGCAAACGCAGGCGAGGAAGCACCAGTACTGTGCACCCAAAACCGTGGCAGTAAAGCAGCGCAGCGGGTTAGGCTTAGTCTAAGGCTTAAGTCTTAGTCTAAGGCTTAAGTCTTAGTCTAAGGCTTAAGTCTTAGTCTAAGGCTTAAGTCTTAGTCTAAGGCTTAAGTCTTAGTCTAAGGCTTAGGCTTAGTCTAAGGCTTAAGTCTTAGTCTAAGGCTTAAGTCTTAGTCTAAGGCTTAAGTCTTAGTCTAAGGCTTAAGTCTTAGTCTAAGGCTTAAGTCTTAGTCTAAGGCTTAAGTCTTAGTCTAAGGCTTAAGTCTTAGTCTAAGGCTTAAGTCTTAGTCTAAGGCTTAAGTCTTAGTCTAAGGCTTAAGTCTTAGTATTCAAACTCTTTAGTCTAAGGCTTAAGTCTTAGTCTAAGGAACTTAAGTCTTAGGTATCCTAAGGCTAAGTCTCAATAAAGCGCTTAAGTCTTTAAGGCTTTAGTCTTCAGCTTAAGTCTTAGTCTAAGGCTTAAGTCTTAGTCTAAGGCTTAAGTCTTAGTCTAAGGCTTAAGTCTTAGTCTAAGGCTTAAGTCTTAGTCTAAGGCTTAAGTCTTAGTCTAAGGCTTAAGTCTTAGTCTAAGGCTTAAGTCTTAGTCTAATGCTTAAGTCTTAGTCTAAGGCTTAAGTCTTAGTCTAAGGCTTAAGTCTTAGTCTAAGGCTTAAGTCTTAGTCTAAGGCTTAAGTCTTAGTCTAAGGCTTAAGTCTTAGTCTAAGGCTTAAGTCTTAGTCTAAGGCTTAGGCTTAGTCTAAGGCTTAAGTCTTAGTCTAAGGCTTAAGTCTTAGTCTAAGGCTTAAGTCTTAGTCTAAAGGGCTTAAGTCTTAGTTGTATAGGCTAAGAAAAACCAAATCTAAGGCTTAAGTCTTAGTCTAAGGCTTAAGTCTTAGTCTAAGGCTTAAGTCTCTAAGGTCTTAGTCTAAGGCTTAAGTCTTAGTCTAAGGCTTAAGTCTTAGTCTAAGGCTTAAGTCTTAGTCTAAGGCTTAAGTCTTAGTCTAAGGCTTAAGTCTTAGTCTAAGGCTTAGGCTTAGTCTAAGGCTTAAGTCTTAGTCTAAGGCTTAAGTCTTAGTCTAAGGCTTAGGCTTAGTCTAAGGCTTAGGCTTAGTCTAAGGCTTAGGCTTAGTCTAAGGCTTAGGCTTAGTCTAAGGCTTAGGCTTAGTCTAAGGCTTAGGCTTAGTCTAAGGCTTAAGTCTTAGTCTAAGGCTTAAGTCTTAGTCTAAGGCTTAAGTACGCTAAGGCTTAAGTCTTAAGCTCAAGGCTTTAGTCTTAGTCTAAGGCTTAAGTCTTTAGTTAGGCTTAGGCTTAGTCTAAGGCTTAGGCTTAGTCTAAAGGCTTAGGCTTAGTCTAGAGGCTTAGGCTTAAGTCTAGAGGCTTAGGCTTAGTCATAAGGCTTAGGCTTAGTCTAAGGCTTAGGCTTAGTCTAAGGCTTAGGCTTAGTCTAAGGCTTAGGCTTAGTCTAAGGCTTAGGCTTAGTCTAAGGCTTAGGCTTAGTCTAAGGCTTAGGCTTAGTCTAAGGCTTAGGCTTAGTCTAAGGCTTAGGCTTAGTCTAAGGCTTAGGCTTAGTCTAAGGCTTAGGCTTAGTCTAAGGCTTAGGCTTAGTCTAAGGCTTAGGCTTAGTCTTGGTTGGTAAATAATGTTAAAGTGCACTAGCGCCAAAAATGCTATATAACGGTAATCGTAATGAGTACAGGTGTTGTTGAAAAATAGAATATCAGCGTCGGTCCATACGTTGTTTGATTATGAGGTCGAAGGTCATAAAGTGCCAAAAATGGGGTATGCAAAATGTAGCTCACCTCCGACCTTATTAAATTATATTTAAAAAAGCCAAATTTAGCATACAGTGTTACAACAGGCCGGATAGAAACATAGTAACGCCCCACTAGAATCGATCATTGTATTAAAAAATTTTTAATGAAAATGTAGCCGCCCCCAGACGTGTAGCCCCCCTCGACCCCATGTATAATAAAAGAAACCGAAGATGGAAAGAACCACATTAGTTCTTTAACATTGCACCATGATATGGGGCCGTGCTGTTAACTGGGCAGCTAGGGAACCCTTCTTCCTGCCCGCACATCTACTATTCGTATTGTCCTTGGTATCATCACCTAAATGTAAACTAATCATTGACCAATTGCGTTTGTTTTACAGCAGCAGCGTGTTAAAAAATCTAGAACCTCTAGAATTAGCCAAAGTTTCACGCAATGTATGTTGTAGGAAGGTGTAGCCGCCTAGACTAACAATTTCCAATTGCCAACGGGTTCCAATTTCTACAAGGCCTCCGGGCACTTGTTTTCGGACCTTCTCAACAGGAGTCACAGTGTGACCCCTAGATAGGGGTCACAATGACCAATATAGTTGTCACAAGTCAAAACGTTTAAAAAGTTGATTACGTACATATATTTATGAATATTTATTTATTTTTAGATATTTACATTCATAAAATAATGAATCGTAAGCGAACTGATAAGAAAACTAGTGATAAAAATAAAAAACCAGATAATAATATTAGTAGTAGTACCAGAAAATTTTATGGTTTATTTCAAAAGCGTTTGAAATCTAATAATACGGAATCTGACAGCGCGTCAGCAACAGAACAAAGTTTGCCAACACCGCCTCCTCTCCACTTTGCTGCCGGCGATGCCCAACCGTTTGGCGACGATGTCAGGTTGGATCCACAGCCGTTAACGAGAAGACCATCGATCACCGATGTATTGATGCCAGCCGCAGAAGGTAGGTTGTGGCTACGTTTTGCACGCTACTAACTAGGTTTTACTAACTATGGTTCAGCTAGGGGTTGCGTTGGTAACAGTCATGTCAGCAGCTCACACGCGGCAACAGCAGTAACAACAACAGCACAATTGTGTGAAACAGTGGTCAAATAAAGCATGGATGCACATTAAAAAATACGGTAAATTTAAATTGTGTTTTGATATAATGAATATAACAGGTATAGGAAAGTAGCTGTGGCGACGAATGCGCAAAAATTTTTGACTTATGTTGCTCACAAAACAGATATTTTTACAAAATTTTGATTTGCAGGAAAAATGTAAGGGGACAAAATCGAAAATTTTAGGGGTCAGAAACGGCAGTATAGGGGTCACGGTAGGCCTGGTAGGGGTCAGCCCCCCCTACCCCCATATCGGAAGCCCGGGGCCTAGGGATCTGCCTGAAATTTTTTGTCGGACATCCCCCGCTCATGGTTGGTTTGTGAGCATAAAATAATAACTGTAGGTGCTGTCACCGTTGCGCTAAAAAACCTTCTGCGACAGGCTTGTTCTAAATTGGTTGATTAACCATAAAATGACCCTAGATGCACCAATTTTAGGTCGCAAGTCCTCCAAATGGCTTGACCGTGACTCTTTTGGTCCGACTTGCATACGAACAGACCATGGTTCACAATGTCAATACGTTACCCTACAGAATAATGACTTATTTCGGATTAAAATTTGACCCCCAAGGGTATCCTTTGCGACCCATGTAGCAGGTTTCAGGAAGCTCGTTTTGCATAGAGACATCGATATTCGAAAAATTCAGGGTTCTTTATGTCGGAAAGGGTCTAGACACTGTACATACGAAAACGTTTTATTTTGGCTTAAAAAGTTTTTCAAAGGTTTCGTGAAATGACCTCATGTATGTGAAACAAGTCAAAATAAAAAGAAACACTGTATACGATCGAGAGATGTAATTTTGATATAATGCTCTGAAAATTCCCAAGGGGAAAATCAGTATTAATGCTCAAAGTTGGGTTTCGATAATATTGTGTTAGATATGAAAAATTCTCACATTAACAAAAAATATTAACCGTTGGTTAAAAAACCCTAGGTCACACAAAACATTAATTCGCTCGAGGCTGATGCGTTAGTTGGATTTGACAGAAGCACCATAATTACGCATACAAACTTGCCCAAAATTGAAGCTTAGTGGCGGTGGCTAGAAGCCCACAAAAGTATCTTTTTATTGGGTTCAGCCCATTGCGAATGCACTTTCAAAATACAACTTTCACGACTACTATTTAAAAATTCCAATATGGTTTATTTTATACTTCAATTACTTAGCTAATTTCAAGAATTTTTCTATTTTATTGTTACATTTTTCCAACTAAACTGCGACTTTCAACCCTACGGTCACAGCGTAGCAGCTAGTAAAGGTATTGAACCAAGATGCGACTATGTAGAGACCATAGCACTAAGCTTGCGGATAGTACCCCGGGGTTATTTTAGGCCCTCCCAGATATAGGTCAGTAAACGGAAAAATTTACTGACCCCTAAGGGGTCAGTAATTTTATAAAAATTAATAAAATATTTTTTCTTTCAGGTGTCCCAACATACCTTTGTGGCGCTGGTTTTTTTCAGTTTTGGCCATAGTATTTATATATACATGCATATTTTAGGTTTGGTGACCAAAATAATTGATCGTTTAGCCTACGATATGCGTGTATATATTGGTACGTATTTCAGACTTACGTTATCCAGGTTTTTAAAATCGAAATATTACCGTTTTTACAATCTAACAATTTTTTCAGCCATTTTTAAATTTTCTAGTGACCCCCTAAGGGGTCAATTTTTTGAAAAAACTTAAATTTTAAGGGGTCGTTTTTGCGAAAAAGTAGGGGTCGGTGTCTAGGGGGAGCTCGCCGTAAGGGGGGGAGCCGATCCTTGGGGTCGCCCCCGCCTTCTCCCTCTAAAATAACCCCGGGTACCACCTAGATCCTTTCGTTAAATAGATTGCACCCAAATTGTTGGAATCGTATATATGCGACTGAAATGGCGTAATATTGCATTAAAACAAACAGCGACGGACACTGAACGAACTTACCCTCGAATGGAGCGATACCAATTGTCTCGCCTCTGAAAGACTTGACAAGGCGAATGCCGTACACAATGATTGGTCGACGAACAATATGGGCCAGAGCAAATATATGAGCCTTAAACATTTCGAAACGTACAAACGTATACTGTTTACGGGTCACCATATTGTTACTGATGTCAATATACCGTACGAGAATTAAAACCTTTAAAAATACGATTATACGACAATAGAAATTTTATAACTACTCTACGGGTAACCATATTGGAATGCGATATGAATTCAAATAACCAGGAAAACACAGCAATTGAAACCACCATGTTAAGGAAATAATTACTCATCACCAAGTAAAGTATATCACAATGGCTTTGTCGATTTTATAGAATTTTGAAATTATGTCTTTGATTAACTACACTACTCACAATATGTCAAGGCAATATCTGTTTTCCTTGAAAGAAGTAATGTAAAAACCCACGTTTTTATTCCAGAATTAACCCAAATTTCAACATTATCCCGCGTAACTTGGCAATGACTATACCCATTTGGCTATTGTTTTACTTTGAATATATGAGGCAGTAACATCAGACCAATATTAGATGTCTGGAAGGAAATAAGGTGTCAAGCCAGAATTTTTGACAAGTCTAATCTCAACATGTCTAAATTTTAATTAGAGTACTGCACTTTGCTTGGCAGTTTTTATCGGGGTTCCGCCGTAGGAGGGCTTATCGTTCATATCCGGCCGCCCCCACTATTGACCAGTTTGACCCCTTAAATTTTTTGACTCAGACACCGAGAAATTTTTATCACCGACCAACGTAGGGTCTATTTCAGCAAATTCTGGTGATTTTTCCCATCTCAGTAATAGTATGCAGTAATTGTGACGTAGAGATGTATATAACACCACATGTAAATATACACATAGTATACATGTATAAAACATTAATATTAAACGTATGTACATATATAATATAAGATAATTGAAAAATATTTGCTCCACCCAAAGGAAACTTGGGGTTATACTTAACCCCGAGAACCCCACCGAAAAACCTTCAAGTTGCCTTCAATTATTAGTTTGCATGATCAAAATGTTCGTTAGTTTGTTCAGTACTCCTAATGTCTACTAGTAACCAAGATGATCATGGTCTAAAATACAGGTGCACAAAAATGTAATAATTTCGCTGACAATCGCGCCACTATGATTGATACTGGGGTCTCCAAATTTTGGGGCCTGGCATTTCCAAGGCCTCCTGTAAAATTCTGAACATCCCGTCTTGGCCTGTTGGAGGTAGTTTTGTTTCCATTCGGTAAAAATATCCCCAAACAACATAAATTCTGAACTAAAATTCCAACTGAAGCAAAAAAATTCGTAAATTTTGTCAAAATTTGCTTCAAAATCGCTTTTGTGTCCAATCGAAAGCGATTTGACAGCGTTTATTACACGATTTTTAACCGTTTTTCTCTTGGCATAATGGCCCCTGGTTCCGAACCGAGGGTCTCCGGTTCATTCCCACAGTCAAAATTTTGAACGATTGGAGAGCTTAGCATTGATGTGTTACGTTAGCAAGTACGTTACGACGAGCAAATACATATGTGCCGCCTTTTCAGAAGTACATCTTGTGAAATTGCGACAAACTGTATTTGGACGCACTATGATCTTATCTACAAACGCATATCAATCCTTAATCTACCCCGTCTTTCTACGAGGTCCCGAAGTTCGAGGTAACATGCAAGCCACAAGACGACCGCAATGAGTGTTGCAGTTAAAATACACAATTTTAGGTTATTCCAAAGCGGTATTCTTAAATATATTATCGGAAACAGCTGAATATCAAATGCTATGTAGTCGCTGTACAACCGGCTCTGCATATTATGTATTTTGTTCATTTTGTCACCGGCGTTAAGAGTTATTGCCTACTTTCCATTGTCAGCACCGCATTTAATAATGTCATCGGTTAAAAATCTCGTGGTCGGAGTTTGATCAGTTAAGAATGTCGCGTTATGGTGTCTCAGATATGACCGTAGTCCACCAAGCATGTATCGTCGTTTTTCCCACTATTCGGCAAGCCCAGAAAAGACACAATATGTCGATTTGTTTAAAATATTAAATTTAGAAAATTTTTGATTTCGAAAGCCGGGAGGAAGTTCATACCCCCCGTACAATATCCGGCGCCCAAAAGTTCCGAACATGGAGCTCCCCATATCATGTGCCAGGCAATATTTTCAGTGAATGGAGAAGCCAGTATATAATACTTTAATGATGGCACCAAAATACGCTAAGTAATACATTCCAACGTAAAGCTGACATTAAATGCACTATAGACTGTCAAATGATATCGTTTCGCTTTCCAAAGCTGTTTGAAAGTGTTTCTGTTGCTACTAGGCAAACCGGTTGCCCAACAGAAACAAGTCGAGAAATTACCTCACTGCAATGCAGTTGTACATGCCTGGCGCGTCTACGGCCTTCCGAAAGGTGGGGGAAATTTCTAAGGGGCATCTTTATTCAAGAGAGAAATTTCAAACTTGGGAGGGCGAATAAATTTTGCCCAAAATAACGCTGGGTATTTTTATATTTTCATGTACTTTTGCTGTGTTACAAGTAATGCCAGATTATAAAACATTTTAACATTGCAAATAATAAATTAATCTTTAAAACAATTTAAACACAAAAAAACTCAAATTCAGAGACATTAATGAATTTTGAAGGATTTAGTTGAACATGGGGGTTTCGGGCCAGTGGGAAGGAGGATGCGCACATGCATGAAACCTCAAGAATATGGCGTGTTTGGAGATTTAAAAAGTGAGGGTAACCCTAAGTGTGATCAGGCCTGCATGTCATACAATTTATATATTGCCCCATAATATGCCACAGTGCAGCAAGATTTAGAACCACAACTAGTAAACTACAGCTTTTATTATTCAGTCGTTTCAAAGACATGATTTTCGGATTTACATGAATATGCTAATTTCAAAATTCTTTGCCCAAGAACCCAAACGAAAAATTTTAAAAATTCGGTTTGAAATGCTGAAAACGGGTTGTGTGCTTTCGTTAAGTCTCACACCGTAGTAGTAATAAAGCAGTACAAGCACTCTACTTGTTCGAGTGCTGAGCCAGGTTTACTCGCTAACTGGAGCACAAGATCCCAATCGCGAGTCCATTGATCATCGTCGAGCGAAAACTGTAAAGCACTAGCCGTTATTGATTCATACTCTTTCCAGCGGGGATAAAACCTGCAACAACAGCCGAATGTAGCCTCAAAACTAAAATTGCTGAAACCACGTGGAAAAAAATTAACCGAAAACGCATTTAAAATAGAAGATAACCGTCATTATAATTGTAATTATTAATGCGTTATCACTTATTGAGAAGGAGAAAGCACAGGGTGTGAAGAAAGTATAAACACATTAAATAAACAATGTTGTGTTACCTAAGCTTACTGGCCTATCTACAGGATCAAAATTTAACCTGGGCTGGGGCAACCGGCTCCAACCTGGGAAACTGGGAACAGCTGGGGATTTTCCATTCGGTTGCCTGGGCGGAAAACCGTACCACAGTCAACTTGGATTTATAATTGCATTTTTCATGTATTTCACGCATTTCCAACATTTTTATAATTCTTGTTGCATCGTCATTATTTTCGAGGTAAAATATGTATTTCTGCAGGTCGCCCTTTACATTTCTTAAGATTGTGTCATGAATAGTAGCAATATTAGCACAGTTTTGAATTCCGTTGTAACCGTATTTTCACTGAATAAGCGGAACCGGAACCAGCAACCGGAACTGTCCATTTAAACCGGATCCGGAACAGGAACCGGAACCTGGTCTTCGAAATTTATATATAGTAAAGCAGATGATGGAAGAAATGAAAGTATAGTGGATTTAAAATGCATTAAAAATAACATTTACATTAAACTTAATGTATTGCGATAGTATTATTGCCTTTCTGAAACTTTAAAGAGATTGAGTAAGCTAATAATGTTTATTTATCAATCAAAATATGTCGGTTTTTGGACATTCAGAGCAAAAAATGTCTTCCACTATACACCATTGTGTATACTGCGTCAAATCGAATGTGCTTACAAAGCTTGAAGCGTAGAATACACACTTTCGCTCTGTCTCCAGTCGCCTTCCTTTACTACACATACGTTTGCTACATGTTCTTCTGGAGGAAACTTAAAATTATTGGTTTATATGATTCTAAGAGAAAATAATTAATAGATAGAAGGTAATTTTCTGATCAGTGGTCAGAGACATTGTTCAGGCTAGCGTTGGACAAACAGTGCTCGTCAGTTAGATCATAATGATGATAACTTTCTAATCAGAATGCTATAAATGAGACACACTGTGATGCTGCTCGCACAGTTTCAATAAATACAGTTCATTGCCAAGAAACCAGTTTCTAGCTCCGTTGCAGATAACGTTAGTTTACTTCAATTTAGACTGATTTACCAAGTTTACAAGCGCACTGGCGGGTGCTTGACGCAATTTATGTTAGCCAAGCATACCCTAAATACTTCTGCGTAAACCATACTCTGTTACCGAGTTGGACCGGTTTAATTCAAACGTATCCCGCAGACTTCTGGATGTGTAAAATAGCTGCTACAAGCATCGACCTGGCTTTAATTTAACAAACTCCTGCAGGTTATTATGAAAAATTCCTGCTCAAATTATGTGCCCTACTTACGTTTCACACGGCAAATTGGTTAGTTAATCTTTTCTTTTGCTTGGTTGTATTGGAGCTTGATAATTGTATAATATATATTACATATGTTTGGACTACAGGATGAAAAAACGTGGAAAATTTCAAACAACATTTTTAAACCGGAATTCCGGTTCCGGTATGGTTTTTGCCCTTTGCCGGAACCGCAACCGGAACACGATTTTCACCGGAACCAGAACCGAAACCGGAATTCCGGTTACTCCCAGCGTATTTTGTTAGGACCATCATTTCTGATGTAGTTTCGAAATACCTGGCGTTGGGCTTGACCAGGAGGGTGCAAAAATTTTTTGGTGCAACCGAAGGTATCCAAGGGAGTTCGAAAATCCAGGCCCGTGCTTCCTCTGTGGAGAAGCCACACCACGGATGTGTAACTACTAAAGGTGGCAAACCTAATACCACATTCTATCTAGCTCTTTCAAACATGGGAGTGTGAAAAACGTATTTCGACCTCCACCCAGATACTTCCAGCGGATTCATCCCCGGTTAATTTGGGCCACCTCAGGTACCTTCTTGTGCAATTATCAAAATTTAATTCGGTGCGCTATGCGAATGAAATTTCACTATCGCTGAATTTTTTACTGCGGTCTAAGTATCGCCAAAATGTTCGGTTACTAGATATGAAATAAAATTGCAGCCAGTTGTTAACTTACACGTTTGACGCTGTCGTAAACTTGCAGTACGTTATGTTCCCCTGTACTCCTCATAGTCATGCCCCAGGCTTAATTTTATTTTGGAAAAACCAGTTATTACCATATTATTTACATAAAATCAAGCAATCCATGTCCAAGTTGAAAGCACAACAATAGCATCAGTAAGCACAGTAAATACAGTCGCAAGTAAATTTTGCATCATTTATCCCCGAAAGAAAACAGCAGTACTTAATACCCGAACAAACGCGACGTAACAATACGTTTCTTGTAGGGTCGACCCACGGCAACCTTCTTAATTTGAATGACGATTCATGTCAATTTGCAAAATTTAGTGTTTTGCAGGTTATATCATAACTAGCTCGCATTCACGTTTACGTTAATAAGATAATTCAGAACACACAATGTAAAGTCATGAATATCACAACATGAGACAATATACTTTACGCGTCATATGCTTACCGCTAAGGGGACAACACGTCTTAAAAACATGATTCAACAGATACTAGAAAGCGCTTGTAGTCGGTCAAAAGTCAGTGCTGCATAGGATGATTGATTGGTAAATTTATGTATAACCTTTAATCTGAATATCTCCGCACGCCCTAAAGGTGCGTTCACATTTAGCTCAAAATTTCAGCCCAAAAAATTTGGCCAATTTATAATTGAAAAATCTACTAAGTTGATTAACCGGTAGCATCAAAACACCTTCTAACTACTCTGACACTTTTCCTTAAATTAATAATTTTGGCAATATATACATATCCAAATTCATTAATTAGATAAATATTAATAACCGATAGTTCTTAATAAAGCAATCGAGTTTTATGTACATAAACCATGGTAAGAATATGTGAAAATAATAATAAATCATCATGCTTCAACATTTGAGCTCAAATTTTCAGCAGTTGCCACACCACGAAATGATGATCTATATAAAAGCTAGTCAGATAGAATGCTTTAAATTGTTTTCCTAAAAACCTTTTCAATTAAATCATTTCTCAGTACAACAATAACATCGCGTTGGGATTATATAATAATATAATCTAAAAACCAGAAAATCTAAGCTCTAACCCATTAGCTGCGTCATTTAAACTGTCGGATAAAGCTTGTCGCAAACTATTTTCAGAGTCGAAAACTCCCCATGTCGCTTGTAGAACCGAATCGAGCAAGCAATCTCCCGCTGTACGATTCCATAGAGCGTAGAGCCTAGAGTTGAGCCGTTCCGTTAGTTCTAAGCTCCAGTTGATAATTGGACTTTCTTCTTCAAGCTCTAATATATAAAAATAGTCGCGTAAATTCATATGAAATAGTATTTTGTAAAATTAACCAGGTGGCATGAACTTCAGACGAAGCAGTACAACAATGTCAACTTTCGGTAATTAGAAATGATTGTGGCAATGCTTGAAAATTTCCCCTTAAGTGACGAACATTTACATGTCTACAGTTACTCTTACAATTAAATAAGTCGAATTTTAATAGAAATCTACAATAATAACAATAATAAGAACAATATTTAATTTGTACTCAACATACAAACAACCCATTCTTCGAATCCAAATCTATGAGGTCATAGTTTTTCATAAAATCGTTCATTATAATCTGTGTAATAAAATGTCTGCTCAATAACGTGGAGCTTAGGGGTTTAATGTCATAAATGCTACACAAAAACAATGGCCGAACATGAATCAATGTCGGTGATGTCGCAATGGTGAAAACTAATCAACACAACACTTTCAATAAAACCCTGTGTATCTGTTATAAAAACCCCATGCCGTAGAAACTACCGTTGAAAACTACAAACTAAACAATAACTACACTAAAGAACGATTAAATATGCAAAACTGAAATTCTGAAAACAGATGTGTTAATATGACGTACAATCCTAACGACATTAAAGCCCTGCCACAATTATTTTCAATTCCATGATGCTCGTCTCCGCCACATACCCGAAACAAAAATGTTAAATTTTTAAATCGTTAAATGTTATGGTATTAAATCTATATTGTTAATTTCCTAAACTTCATGTTTGTTTGTATACTAAATTATTTGTACAATTATTTGCTGCTATTGCTAATACCAAAATACTGTATTAAAGCCCGAAAATATTATTCTACCCCAGCAAGCAGTACCTCTGATGTAAATACATATACAGCATAATAAAAAAATTTTTGTCCACATTTCGTAAGCATATTAATAGGTAAGATCACTCTGATTTGTATAACTCGTATCTGATATAAATTTGAAGTCGTGTCTATTTTGGAGACCATGCTCAAATTTTTAAACCCAACGCAACAGCTAACATTAATTCAAGATACATATGCTATGTCTGGAGCAGTAGAAAATATTCGGAATAAAAACAATAATAGTAGTATAAATAAAAATATAAATAACGGCAAAGCTCACCTTGTTATTATTAGTGTTTCGAATAATCACAGCAGAATCGACGTTAAAACTATTCGGAATAAAACATTATATATAATTAATTTACGGTTAAAAATCGTGTCAGAAACACTGTTAAAATAGTTTTGAAGGAGAGAAAAGCTATTTTGATGCAAGTTTTGACAAAATATGCGAAATTTTTGGTTTCAGAACGGAATTTTAGTACAAATTTTGATCAAATTTTATGTACTTTGGACGATTGGAAACAAAAAAATTTTCGAAGAGGCGGTGAACCGTGGGGAGCCCAACATTTTGCCAGGGGACATGAACCGGGGGGCACCTGTTCTGAACCAGGGGGAACCGAGAAATGCCAGGGGGGCCCACCCCCCAATTTGGAGAGCCCAGTAACAAAATCACTAGATGAGCAACCCCAAACTTTTTACAAGCTTGCAACAGCCGATTGTTAGTAATTAATATTTTACCATTCGTCAATAATGGCAAAACTCACCTCGTTATTTAATGTTTCGAATGATCACAGCAGGATCGATATAAAATTAAGTTGAAATTGCTCATGATTTTGAATTACAGGCAATGAAATTTGATGGTCGACATCAATTTATTGGGACCAGTGTTGCACCCGACTTTAATACAAAAATCTGAGTCGAGTTTAACACATTACCCCGCCTGGCCCGACTGTGTCGCTATTTGCTTCTCTGCAGAATTGTTGTAAGTTGACAAAAACTTAGCACAAACCTTTTTGTACTTCACGATCGAGTAGTTCTTCGAAAAGCCGATCTTGAATCGAAACAGGTAAATCGTATATTTCTAAAATAAATTGGATGCATATTAATCAGTCTTCTCACGACTGGTGATCTCGCGTCCAAGTGAGCGGTGGCAAAAAGTGATTTGAATTCATAATTTGTATTATATAGCATTACTTTAAGCGTGCAATGACAGAGAATTTGATAGTAGACCTTAAATCGTTGAATTGGGATCCCTGTTAACGCCTGATTCGTCAGCTTAGGAGGGTCCCACCCTTACACAAGCATCTTCGCTTCACAGTAATAAAGAGAGACCTGAACAGTAAAACGAATCCCCCAATGAGAAATTATGTTCGAATACGCAAACTTTAGGAACTAGTTAAGTAGGCTAAGTTTAAAAACCCTGCTAAGCTGGTGGAAATTGAAGACAGCACCAGAATGGTTCATTGCTTCAGTATGGCTTACTCGCGAGCGTAATCGTAGTTATAATCGTTTTCGATAGAAGATAAATTTAAATCTATAAATCAATAAGTCCAAGGAAAACACATAGGACGAAACGGCCTTAGTTTAATGACCAGTATATAGAGTTTCCGCTGTGGGTCACCAATATTAGCGGTAGTGCGAGGACCCTCCTCTGAGGAGATGCAAAAAAACTTGTATATAGTACACTAGTGAACACATAAATTGCTTCGATTGTAAGGACGCACACTTATTAGGCAGGGAGTAACACGAATTCCGGTTCCGGCGAAAATCGTGTTCCGGTTGCGGTTCCGGAAAAGAGCAAAAACCATACCGGAACCGGAATTCTGGCTTAAAATTTTGTTTGAAATTTTACAAAAAATTTTTTCATCTGTGTTCCAAACATATGTAATATATGGATACAGTCATGATCAAGTTCAAGCACAACCAAACAAAAGAAAAGATTAACTAAGCAGTTTTCCATGTGAAACGTAAGTAGGGCGCATAATTTCAGTAGTAATTTTTCATCTTAACCGGGAGGAGTTTGTTAACAAAAGAAAGCCAAGTCGAAGCTTCTAGCAGCTATTTTGCACATTCAAAAGTCTGCGGGGTATGTTCGAATTCAACCGGTCCAACTTGGTAACAGAGTATGGATTACGTAGAAGTACTTACCGTAAGCTTGGATAACATAAATTGCGTCAAGCACCAGCCACTGTGCTTGTAAAATTTGTAAATCAGTCTTCACTGAAGTAAATTAACGTTATCTGCAACGCAGCCAGAAACTCCGTTCTTGGAAATGAACTGTATTTATTGAAACTTTGCGAGCAGTTGAAGGGCATTGATTGCCCAACACTAGTCTAAACAGTGTCTCGGATCACTGATCGGAAAATTACCTTTTATTATTTTCTCTTAGAACCATATAAACCCATAAATTCAGGTTTCCTACAGAAAAACATCTAATAAACGTATGTGTAGTAAAGGGAGGCTACTGGAGACACAGCGAAAGTGTTTATTCAACGCTCCATGCGTTGTAAGCACATTCAGTTTGACGCAGTATACGCAAGAGTGTATAGTGGAAGGCATTTTTTGCTCTGGGTGTCCAAAAACCGACATATTGATCGATAAATAAATATTATTAGCTTCCTCAGTCTTTTTAAAGTTTCAGAACGGCAATAATGTCATCGTAATACATTAAGTTTAATGTAAAAGTTATTTTTAATACATTTTAAATACACTTTACCTTCATTTCTTTTTACATCTGTTTTACAAAGTTTCGAAGACCAGGTACCGGTTCCGAATCCGGTTTAAAAAGACGGTTCTGGTTCCAGTCATTCCCTGTTATTAGGGTAAGGAGTTAAGACACTTAGATTGCTAAAATTATCAGTATTCTTAAACAAGTTAAGTTATTTTAATCAATACGGCTGAGGTAACGCCCCATGCTGCAAAAGATGGTTAAACCGATAACGATGGACTCCCTGTAGAGTACTTTGTGTACCTAGAGTACTTTTTTGGATGAAATGGTTTGTACACCTTACTTGTGCCGTGTTCGAAATATCAGGCTTACTAGGTTCACAGGTATCACCACAAAATTTTCCTTGACACTTTTCGAATACTTCTTGTGAGTTAGCAAGATAGAACACCTTTCCATAGATAAAGTTGAAATTAAAACCCAGTAAATCTAATATTTAATAAGTAATGCTTAAGTATCGAGAAGAATTTTTTAAATTAGGCCTCTGAATTGTGTTACAGTCGTAATTTAGTTCCATAAGCTTGTCTGTACACTCGGTGCTTCTAATACAGTTTAGTAAGGACATCAATTTAGCTGCAGAAAACATCGATGATAAAGTTGCGACGCAGCGACGTCACTGTAGTCTAATTTCAAACATGAGACCTAGGACATAGGCTAAACTCTGCCAGGACTTGTGAATATCAGATGGTTTCCTAAAATCATTCACTTTTAAAAACTGTGTGTTTGTGACAAAGAGAAGCTAGGACTAGACAAACGGCCTGAGTCGTTAGGATTTTACGCACTATCAACTTGGCTGTACAATTTCACACGCCGCATTTCGGTAAGGAAAGTAAGAAAGTAAGCTCGTTGAGTTAACAGACGCTCTAGGATCATTAGGAAACCTTAAAATTCAAGATATACTCATATTTATGAAATTTCCGTGGATCAAGCTTTATCCAGCAGCTATGTGCTATCCTCATTCGTTTTCGCACTACCGCAATTGCCCTCGTTGCAGATGTCGAAAAGGCATTTTTGCAAATGGGTTTACAAATGCCGGGTCGAGATTTGACCAGATTTATTTGGAAGGACGGCAGTGGTAAACTTCTTCACCTTCGTTTTTGCCGCGTACCGTTCGGTATAATTTGTAGTCCGTTTTTATTAGGTGCCGTGTTACAGTATCATTTAAGGCATAGTGAAAGACAAGTGGCCGAAGTGATACGACACAATATATATGTGGACAATATGATTTGTGGTACTGACTCCGTGGATGCAGCTAAAGATTTTTATAATGACGCGAAGGTAATCTTTCAGAAAGCTGGTATGAACTTACAACAGTGGTGTTCTAATTCCTCTGAGATTATGGCGTTTATTCCAGAGGAAGACACGGTAAAGGGTGACGATGTCAAACTGCTAGGAATGAAATGGAATCGCTGTGAAGATAAAATAGGGCTTCGTCAGAATATTGACCTAGACAGTGCCCTGAAGTGTAGTACCAAGCTATCAATTCTGCAGACTATTGCTGCCGTGTATGACCCTCTGGGGTTATTTCAACCAGTCCTTTTACGAACTAAATTGTTTTTGCATCAGCTATGGGCGATTGGTAAATCTTGGGATGAAGATATTGGTGCACAGCTGCATCAAGAATGGCAAAAAATTATCATTGACGTTTGGCCAATTTTTGATCATAAACCCAGCCGCTATAACGCTGCCTTGCTCATTAACGAGAGCACAACCATAGCTGTTTTTTGCGATGCTTCCCAAACGACATACGCTGCTGTAGCATATATTCGAACATACAATGACACTGAACACCGTTGGATATCTTCATTATTATTTGCAAAGTCGCGATTAGCGCCTCGAACGAAGGGTAAAACACCGATAACTATTCCGCGACTCGAACTTTTAGCCCTAACGATTGGCGTCTGAATGGCTAAGTTTGTTCGGAGTTCTCTTTTGCAACAACGCGTTCTTCGCGTGCATATGTTTACGGATTTAACGAGCGTTTTACATTGGATTCGCACAAGCAAGCCGCTGTCGGTTTTTGTGGAAAATCGAGTTCGAGAGATACAGTCGCTTCCGTATTCTGACATTTTGTACGTTCCGACGTCTGACAATCCTGCAGATATCAACACTCGTGGGAAGTCCGCAGTTGAACTAGGACAATGCGAGCTTTGGTGGCGTGGGCCTTCATGGCTACAACATGGTTTGTCTGAGTGGCCTGCAGAAGTGATAGATGACAATAAAACTGATATGTCCGCTTTATCATCCGAAGCGCTACACGAATGTCGAGAAATTTTGTATGAGTCGACAACTATCGCACAAGAGTTACTACATCAATCACTTCAAATAGAGTCCTTAGTACTTCTCCCAAAAGCGTATTCGTTTAGCCAGCAATACGTTGCATGTATTCGTTCAGTTACGTATTGTCTACCCCCCTTGAGATGTCTTACTCGACGAATCAGCCTTTTATGTGTTTAGAGAAAAGCTGGGACATCAGCTCCAAAGCCCTGAACATTACATCACTAAGCACATCACGAAGTACACGAGATAACGCCTTAACATTGTGAGCTCTGTTCCTTCACTTGGAAAGTTACAACTATGTTGATACGAATTTAGTAGAAGAATAACATGATGAATATATGTTTGCAAGCAGTTAAATTTCTAAGATGTAGTTATTTTATTGAAACGGCGGGAGCCAAGAGAGCGGTGTTTTCATTAAGGCCGCTAGGGGGGAATCTTGCATTTTCTATTGTTTTTGATGGGTTTAGGTGAACCAGGTTTTATGCTTTCATTGGGTTCAGGGTTACAGAAATTTTATTGTAGTATATATATCAAAAACAACGCCTTTTACAATGTAATTTCACAAAATTTACCATTTAATGAAACCACGCTCGCTCCGTTTCATCCTGGCTTGCTAGTTACTAGTATATATTATTCTGAAAACTTCTTTATGTTTCTCCATTTTTAGCGCTGACCCGAAAGCAATCCATTTTAACAAAAAATTACAAAGCAAGGAGCAAACTAGTTATGTTATAACGAAATGTAATATCAAAGTTATTAACCGAAATTGTTGTAAAGATGCAAACTTTCACTACTAATTTTTATGTCCATATTTTATTCAGAAATAGGTAAAAATGACAAATATGACATAAATGTAGGTGACTCAAGGAGAGGAGATCTCAAACAAGAGGATTGCAAGATCTTGGGTTTGTTTGATGCAACATGTATTTTTTCATATAAAATTTTAAATTTTAGGCAAATACTTTTCAAAATATCGAACTTTTTAGCTCAACATATCAACATTCTCTGACTTGTGCTAAATAGAATGTAGGATAGGATGTAGGATGCTAAATAGATTGGAATCAGGCATCTATAAAATCATGGCTAGTTGTAAATATTATGTTGACATTACATCCAATATTTTCTAAACATCTATAGTTGCGGGACATTTTTTTTGAAAGTTATTGCGTTCCATACGGTGGTGTTTCAAATATCTCTGAAAAACTCGGAAAAAATTAACGAAGAAGGGTTCAATTACTGGAATATCTATATTCTGTGTCGTGATTTTTGTGCTAAATAGCAAATATATAATTGTTAAAAACAACGCTGTTCCATCATTTTCCGGTTATAATCAACGTTGAACTGAAAGGTGCTGTGATTAAAATTTCGAGACAAGAAGAGTAGTTTTGCGACCACTTTAAAAGTACAGTTTTGAATGGCGTCAGTCTTGAGTCTTCAATAATTGTGTATTTGTTCTACTACTACTACCACTATAAAATGTTAAACATACTTAAATTCAGCCTATCAACAATGTTGGCACGAGACAATAAATGCATATCTAAAGTATCTGTTTGAGTTGTTTTCAGCTCTTCAGTTGTTAAGAGCCCGTTGTACTCATTTTTTAAATATTACAGGTGTAATTGTTTCCACTTTTTTAATCATAATTTTTGTCAAATTCACGATTTCCTTGTGTTATATAAACAAATTTATGTATATTCCTAAGTTAATGTTTTTAGCGAAAAATTCAGTGCCCATAAAGCGTAAGGCGCTCAGCGATTATACTTGAGTCGCGGTTTGCAAGTGTCATTTGGCATAAACTAAACAAAGAAAGATATCCATATCGACTATGTTATTTGCGGGTATCCTATACATTTACATTGCATAGGTAAGTTACGTAGCAAGCAATTGCTATGTACCACGTAACAGCGTTACTGACCACTTTGCCCGAACGTGTTATCGCGCTTAGTTGCAACACATCTCAGTCGATATAGAAAACAGCGGTATTATATGAGGCACACAGAGTGTACATACACTAAGAGAAGAGTGACAAATGGGGAAGGGAATATTAGAACGTAGACAAAGCAACTATACAACTAATCCAAATTTTGGTCGCAATGTCAAACTAGTCCACTTTTTTCTTTACTTTTGAAATAGGACTTTCACAGAGTTCTCAAAGCTCAAATAAAGAGGTTGTTGTTAACAGTATCTAGAAGAAATTTCCATGACAAGAAATGTAAGACATATTTGCATTCGTTTTAGTGTAATTTAGGTTCATAAACTTCAAAAAATTACCGCGAATATTGAGTTATAAATGTTAAATATAATTTTGACAGACAGTGAAATGACCGTAAGCACTGCAAAATTGGGCATAAGAAAAAGATCGTGTGAGGATTAAGCAGTTCAAGCGCTTCGTATTTACTGGTGTTGTCGGTTTTTGTAACATATGTTTGCTAAGTTTAGCATGCTAAACCAAAGATAATTTTAACACGGTGAAAAGTGAGCATATCTGGTTGATAAACTGGCGAGAAAGGTTCTAGGCACTTGGAAATATAAACAAAATATGCACGTAGTAACAGTTGTGTGTGCCAAAATTAAGAAACATCGGAAATGAAAGTATACAACAATATTCATAATTACCAATGACTGTTTTTTAAACAGGCTGGATATTTACAGCGCCACGATATACATTTATATTCCTATACGTTGTCGATTGAGCTTGTATAACAAATTGTACGAATTATGTTTAAACTACATCTATTTGTTTACTCGCGTTCCTGTAAGTATAATAGCTTTTAAGTGGTAACTGTAGATGCTTACAGCTGTTTTTGTTTTTTACAACTTTGATTTTTTGTTTTTTGTATAGATGAAGATTCACGTACACATCATAACAGCTGTCATTCACAGTCTTTTCTTACATATATAATGATGAAACATTTGGTTAAGCCTTAAGAATTTCTAGTAATTTGGCGAGACATTATATAAAATATCCTAAAATTTAGTATGATAGAGTATCGAATTTTCAATATCCGGATGGTCACCAATATGTGAGAGATCTCAATTATTTCTGTAAACTTGCAAAACCTTTGCGGTAATGGATTGTCATATACCATTTATGTGCTGTAGTATATTATAGCAAATAATAGGTTTACGGCTGCGTTTTCGCCACTCGCGAAAGACCCTCCGTGTTGTGTAGATCCACTGTGGTATCCATCGCCAAAAAGGTGTATTAGATGGCGAAGAAAATTAGGCGAATGCAGAGTTTGACTACCGTCGCAGCAAACTTATTTGTTCAAGATATCACCCGTCGTATTAGGATATCAGTCTGCTGTGCGGCATGTTTGTAGCACTTTTTCATTGTACATATCATGGCGGATTGAAGGCGACTGATGTCATGCAGTCACCACGCATTGTGAAATCACAAATTAAAATTTTAATACCGATTTAAAATACCGTACACCACATTTGTTATCCAGTCATATCTTATATCGTGCTCAGATGCACTACACCACCAAATTTAAAGATAGATCACAGCACGTGCATGTTTTATCATGAAGCATTATCAAACTCTGTGTTGATACAATTAATGATTTAAATAAGCGGCTTGATCTACATCAGCATAGCTTATATTAGAGAATTCGTAACAATTATTAATAATCCTGGCGATGTGTTTATATGAGATTTAATAAACCCTCACACGTACAAACTGAAATTTTCAGGCGAACCTGTTAACTTATTCACATTTAATTACGCACAGCCTGATTTTAACTTAAAGCTTTTGCCAACATTGCAGTTAACTATTGACCTATATTTCAGATACTATACATAATGTATTTTAAAATACAAGGGTTCATTTATTAGTTATGCTTCTGGCACACTTAATGTGATATTGATTTATCTAAGAAGGTTTTGAAAGCTATTTTGTAATCTCTTTCGATATCACAGGTACAACTATGACGTATTAGTATAATATGCACGTAAATCATATGTGAAATTGAAGCCAAAACCGCAAAATTAGCAATGGCCATTAAAAGAACAAACTATCCACGCAAGAGAATGCTTTAGCTCAGTCGTTGTTTGTATAACTTGAGACTGGGCTATTTTGATTCACGGTCACCCACTCATTGAATCAGGAATGTTTCAGCTCTTAAATTCTGAGCTTTTTGCGATATAGAAAAGATCGGTTCAGGTGCATCAAAAAATGGTTTAAAGTGTACACATGGGAACATTTCTGTAGTCTTCAAGTAATCTCGGCAAACCTTTAAGTTAAACTTTAAAGTGCTCTGGTCCTTATGGGATAAAAAGTTGTGTATTTGCAAAAAATTCCCAAAACCGTGAAGGCTCTCACGTCGTACATACCTCAATGATGACAGAGCATAACTACAGGATAAAATGGAACGGCATTTAATAAAGAGAACAGTTACACGGTTTCATGCGTTACAAAATGAAATTTTCTGCTAAAAAACTTTAAAAATGCTCTGGTCCTTATGGGGTAATAAGTTCATGCCATGCAAAAAAACACCAAAACCGATGAAGGCTCTTCCGTCGTACATACCTCAATGATGACTGAGCATAGCTACAGGATAAAATGGAACGGCATTTAATATAGGGAACAGTTACACGGATTCATGCTTTACTAAATGAATTTTTCTGCTAAAATAAACGTTTAAGTTAAACTTTAAAGTGCCCTGGTCCTTATCGGATAAAAAGTTCATGCCATGCAAAAAATTCCCCAAAACCGATGAAGGCTCTCACGTCGTATATACCTCAATGATGACTGAGTATAGCTACAGGATAAAATGGAACGGCATTTAATACAGGGAGTAGTTACACAGTTTCATGCGTTACTCAATGAATTTTTCTGCTAAAATAAACGATAAATTCCCATTAATAAATTTGATTGACTGAACCCGAACAAGATACATCTGCGAACATAAAGAATAAAGGCAACGTCTAAAGATATCAGTTTGGTAGAACAGTACGAGGTGTTTCGCCCACTATGAGCCAAAATTGGGCCAGAAACCTTAAATCAAATTTTGACCTGAAATTGTCGTTGTTCACTTCCTACTTTCACTTCAATGAAGATATGTACAACGTAATACGAAGTAGATATTCACAGATGCAAAAATGTGGTCTAAATTGACAAAGTCGTTCCCATAGAATAAAGTTTTCAAAACGTATATTCGTAAGTAGCAAATTACGCCTTTGGACCGCGCGCTGTGAATAGAAGAACCGCAAACGTTTTTTAGCAAATAAACATAAGCATGAGGCTGCAACACCACGACGTAGTGTCCGTGAAGGCGACTGATTGAAAGCTTACCTGCTAGTGCGCTGATGTTTCAGTTTAAATACATTTCAGACAAGCATATGCAAATCATAACAACATCTTTTGTTTATCTACTCACAATCTGTTCAGCATACTGGGCCTAAACTTGAAGAGCGGAGCTATGCAAGAAACCAAACAGCTTTGTTCGAAGGTTGTGGTGACTTTGGGAACAGTGACTTCGGCGATGGTCATGATTCGCTTTGACGGGAACTAACCATTTTATCAGTTTCCCGACCTACCTTTGAACGCACTGTTTGGTTTCTCGTTTGTCTAAGTAGAATGAATAGTAAACCAAGATGTTGTCGTTGTCAACGAATGCTCAACGATTGGTGATGAGAAATGTGACGACATAATGATTCGCTGTCATTCGTTTTTCTTTTAGTAGAGTGTCGGGTTAGTTCACCAATAAAGCTGTGCACCGAGAGAATTTCGCCCTAACAAGTTTGGCGACAGTGGGTTGTTTAGGGATTTTGGGCTGTTGTTACAATTGAATGCCATCGGGAGCCGATGGATCATGCGCACTGATGAGACCGAACGCTGGTTTGACACGGTAGAGCAAAACAATGTCTTCGCTACTATTGCTATTAAGTTTCGCTGTTTTCGAGCTCATGGAAATAACCCCGAATGGACCTTTGTAATGTAGCGTGATGCAATGCTGACGAGCTTCATTACGAATCCGAACGTGCTTCGCTGTTGCCAAAATTTCGCGGAACTTGGAACATTGTACGCGGAAGTTTACGACGGCGCCGATAAATGGGTGCGTTGATATTTTCGTGAAAATCGGAATCGTATATACTGTTCGTACAATTTTACCACCGAATTCGTTTCGTCGATGAACGAACCGGGTAGGTGTACATTTGTAGCAAGAGTCGATTGTATTGATAAGTAGCCAGAACCGTTGATCGCGTTTCGGATGCCTAGGAGAACGAAAGGAAAATTATATAGCCGGGTGTCTAATTCTGTTTGCGTTTTTGAGGGTACGATGACGCACTGTTATGATGAGGGTCTAACGTTCAATGATTCGGTTAGACTGAGGATGAAATGTTGCAGTGCCTGTCGTATGTGTACCCGGTTCGAACATAAGAATGCTCCATCGTGCTGACTCCAACTGTGTCCCTTGGTCAGTGACGATAATTGGCGGAAAGCTGAATCAAGCAATCTAACGTTCGATTAGTTAGTCGGCGGCTATATCGACGGTAATGTCGTTGACTGCTGCAACTTCGACCCAACGTGCTATTGGTGGATCAATCTGACGATGTAATGGCTGTTGCCACTCAGCGGTACCGGTACCGCTATGTCGTCGTTACCGTATGAAATGGTTGGTTAGTTGTTATTTTTACGATAAGCGTTCGAACATGATGATACGAACGGATGATCAGGGCAGCGTAGCCCAGTAACCTGCACGCGAGAGGCTGTGAAAATATTCAAAAATTCGTCATCTTAATGTTCTCAAAATGTAGGATTTGTTGACATAGGTTGCTGAGTCGTATTTGATACACTTGTCATCAGTCGTACTCGAAAGCGTTGTGGAAGCGAAAAACTTTTGCACACTGTGATCAGCGATTTGTTTTTCTGATATTTCGTCTGATATTGGCGTTGCGCTGGCTGTGGCAATTGAATATCGAGATAAGTAGCGAAGTAATCTGCTGCAACTTTTTCTTTACCTCTGGCATGCCGACTGGAATCGTTGAACTCCGAAATATAGTTCAACCAACGGGATTGTTGATATCGGAGGTTTTTCATGTTGAAGCAGTACAGCAGCAAAGGTTTGTGGTCGACAAACAGTTTCATAGTATCACCGATCAAATAACTCAAATGTTTGCGGCAGAAGTAAATGACTATATCTATATGACTTCTTCCGATCATTGTAGTTGACTGTACGGGAGAAAGACGCGAGCGGTCTCAGTTCGCCGTTTTGAATTCGATGATGTACACCACTGGTGGCATTATTTGAGGCATCTGCTGTAAGTACAATCTGTCAATTCCGATCTGGGAAGGCCAGAATTGGCCTTAGCGCGATTTTGATTCTAAGTCGCGTGAACTCTTTTGTTGCCACTTGAGTCTACTGTAACTCTGCTGCCTTAGATTTGGCATCCTTGGTCATCTCTGTGAGACGTGATACAATGTCTGAAAAACTTTTAATGAAGCAAAGATAGAAACTACACTTATACTATTCTAGAAACCGACGCAGACAACTCAATATAGACGGCTGGGATTGCGGCTATGGCTTCAACATTACGACTTTAAATTTGGATGCTATTTTGTAATATTTTCACCAAGGCACATTCGACTTTTTGCTGATATAATTCAAATTTAGGTCGTTTCTGCTTCAAACCATCCTGTTCTAATCGCTTGAAACTTTGCTCAAGGAGTAATATATGCGCCTGTTCTGATGTGGTGCCACCAATAATCTATATATAATTTTATGAAATGCAAACCTTGTGATTCATTAACCTTTGAGATGTATGATAAGCATTTCAAAGGTCAAATTACGTGCGCCTAATCAAAAACAAACCAAATAGCGCACAGATAGTTGTCTGTTGTATATCTTCTCCGGCCACTGGAATTTGAAAGACGCCATCGAGTTTGCTGTAAAAAGCACCAGGATATATCGCTGAGATTCGTCATCGGATAGCGAACCGGAATTGAATCAACACAAAGCCGTAGCTCTCCGTTGGCCTTTGTGACAACGTGGAGGGGAGCAGTCCACGGTGATTCGCCACGGCAAATAATTCCGCCGAGTTCGAGCTCGGCAAGTTCTTTCCTTTTTATAGCGAGTTTGTCACTAAATAATGTGCGTGGACGACTGAAACTGGCGATAAATTTGTGACGACGGGATTCCTGCAAGGATGTGTAAATTAAAAGACTGTTGCAGGTTTGTCGAAAACATGGTTGAAAAGTGAGATTAACTTGGTAACCATGCTGTCTGTTCTTGGAATGATTTGCGGCAAAGATTGCTTGAGCGGTATTCTATCGAACGATTGTTCACCAATTAAGTCGATATATTATGCTAGATGTCGATAGCACAGTCTATTATGCTACTTGCACTGATGCCGCAAGGTATCGTAACCCAAGATTGGCTGGAATACATCCGCAACAACGAGCGTCACTCGAACCATTTGCAATTCCATCAATTCTAAATCAGATGGTGCGATAGTCGTTGGTTTTGATTGGAGTGTCTTTGGCTTCTACGAGACTCAAGCCGGTATCACCGAAAAGTGTTAATGACAGTTCAAAGAAGCAGAGCGGTTACAAGCTACGGTCATTGCCTGAGTCGATGAGAGTAGCAACAATCGGCTCTGCAGCAATACGAATAACATTTACTCTAATGATTACCGCTCGGCAACTGGAGCGGAATCGTTTCCCCGCTGGTATCGCGAATTCTAATTGCATTGTCGATGGAGATTGCGCACTCCGTTGCCAAAACGATGGTAGTAGTAGTTATAGCACAGGAATTTTTGTTGTTAAAATCGCGAGAAAACGCAGCTGATTTCGACAAAGATCGCTGTTGTTGATGATTGAACTGATTGTAGCTCCGATAGTTGCGATTGTCCTATTTTTATTAACCCCTTGCAAAAAGACGAATGTCTTAACCTTATCATACATGTCATTGAAACAATGATTGATGTCATGTTGCCAATCTAGTTAAGTCACCATGCTGCATGAAGTTGTGGTTGGAAGGATTTGATCCATTTTGCGATCGTCTTCCACCGCAATTTTATCGCTGGAGGCATCAGCGAAAGCCGCTAACACCGTTCGAATACTCTATCAGAATTGCCAGAAAATAAGCACGCACGAGGGCGTCGCTTTTGGGAACGAGACTTTGAAGATGTCGAAGGGGCACCGATAGCTTGCGGTTGTTGTTGGTCGAGGAGCCGTTGCAGTTTGCTTTCATCCCTGACCAGGAGGTAAGATACAGCGGTTCGTTTGATATCGTCGTACGATTGGGTAATATTAGCTCCACTTTCTTGAACAACCAAACATCGTGACTGTAAAAAGAATGCTGTTGGGCTTGGTTCGCTAGAATAAATTGTTCACCAAGCGATCGACGTATTGAAACCAGAGCGCGACATCTTCGATCAAAAATTCTGGCAACTTAACTCACGCAACCTCGGTTTGTACACGCAACGGTTGCGGAATCGGTTGTGGCGCAGTTGTTGCGATAAGCGAGGTACCTAGTGTGGTAGTAGATGCTCGTTCCCCCATATCCGGAATTGCGTTGATTACTCGGTCTCCAAAACCTTCCATAAGAAGATACAATCCTTTTTCTCCGGTACTTTTAACGTAGGGTCCTGACGGTTGAGCATGGCCAGGATCTCCGCGGGGTTTTCTTGTGCAGTTGGCGACAGTTCACAGTAGGATCGGGGTTTAGTTCGATATTACCCTCGACGATGCGCAATAAGTATAAGCTTGCCTCTTATTGGCATCTATTGAGTTGAATGTACCAGTCGATAGTGGAAACACCGTGGACGGCACATTTCACTTGACACACCGAACTTTACGATTGACAACCGCTTAAGGAACCCACGAAGTTGACACGACTGCAACATGTGAACGTACACAGAAAATCGTGAAATTTCCGCCGTCTTTGGACCTGTCTTGATTGCCAGTACCGCGGAAACCAGGGCAATAAATGTTGGTGTGACATTTTCAATCAAATCTGATTAAGTTTATTTGAATAGTATACATTCAATTTCATTTGTTACGGGAAACACGTCGTTGCCTTGTTGTGCACCGGTAGAAGTATGTCGTTGCCGTAAGAACGCGTCGAACAACTGACAGAGTTGATCGTCGGACTAGATCACATACAACGTTGGTCTTGTTACATTGGACCGTCCTGTGTGAATGGAATTAGTAGGAGTAGAAACGCTGTTACTAGCAAAGAAACATTAGCATGATGCTACAACATATCAACGCAGCGTTCATGATGACAAATGATTGAAAACTGAGCTATTAGTGCGCTGATGTTTTGACAAAAATAAATTTCAGGCCATCATAATTCGCATATGCAAATGAAAACAACGTGGAAAGATCAACAAATCACTGTTGTTTATCTATTCATTTATATTAGGTACACGCCCGAAAACAGTAATATATTTCATAATTATTCAAGTTTACATTTTGTGCAAAAAATAGAAAGTAGTTGTATTATGAAAAGCGGTTTTTAAAATTGGGCACCTACGTAAATAGCAGAACTTACGCCAAAATGACTGGTTTTCCGTTTTATCGGATTCTTAGTACAAATTTATTAAATTTAACTTAGCATTTCCAGATTTACTGTCACAGCGCGATCATTTTTCATTTTTACTCTATTACTGACGCACATATAAGTTAGTGGTTTCTCGCATTCTTATCTTCTTGCATTTCCTATTTTTAGATTGTATAAGAATCATTTAAGAAACAGCTTTTGTGTATGTACATGAAAATGATTTCGATAGTGAAATACAGTTCTTTCCAGCAAAACAATTCTTTTGAATTTCCTTTATTTTCCATAAATGCAAGTATTGATTCGAACAACTTGTCATAAACAATTTTTTGATAAACTGACATTTTATTATCGGTTTGCTTTAATGGTTTATGGCTTAATCAAAATGAGAGCACAGTCTTGCGACGTAAAGAATAGCTAGCTTAAAATACCTTTAGAGCAGTTTAGCTTAAACACGCTTTACGCACAGATTCGTTTGCGAAGAAATATGACAAGTTGTATAGACTTGGCCGAAGTTTCATTGTTATTAGTCAAACATTAGCAAAGGCGGCACTATTTCTCATGGGTGAAGTGGGTGAGGGGCGTAGCGTCATAACAGCAGCTTATGCTAGGACGTTTGGGATGCCGATCTAGGCCTCGCATAACTCTCATATAAGTACCTCATGGGTTAAGCTTAGTATATCGACGTTCGTATAGCATGTATGCAACTTACTCTCCTCCGCTAGACTTTGGCCGATTACTATATTACAAATGTAGTAAATTTGAATGCAGTCTATTCTGTAAACAGTTAACTGTGATACAATTTTTTATCTAAACGATAAACTTAGGCAATCCCTCGTGAAAATAATTCAACGTTTTATTTAGACAGTAATAGGTATAGTGTTTATACCAACGTTTTACCAAATTGAAATCTAATGTCAAAACCATGTTAAAGTTCCGTTCCACCTGAGTGTCAATTTTTTGGAGTTGTTGCATTTGAGAGTGGTATTTTATATTGTATGATGCGTCGAACCAAATTTCTTGTTTGTAAACTTAGGAAATGGGAGATGAGATTTTGAAAACATGGTTTGATTTATGTAAACAATGCAAATGTCGGCCCATATGTCAATATAAAAGTCCTTTTCAAAACAAATATATACAAATAATACAGTCGAGTTTTATCACTAATCGGTTGATTTACAGCACTTATAGTTGAATATATATTTCTTTTGAGAGGACTAGTTACGGTGTAATTCTCAGTCTAATATGTACGGTTTGCGAATTTTATTCCGTTGCCCAAAATTTGATGGTGGTCGCCATAAAATTCTGGTGAGTCGTAAAAATATCGCAGATGTCACAAAGTATGCTTTAGCATTTATCTGAAACTTGAAATATCTCCAGCATAGCCATTGTCATATCGGATTTATAGTGTTAATAACAACAACGAATTTTACTTTTCCAGTTTCGCTCTGTTACAAATCAATAAATATACTAATGTATAATATATAAGTTAGTATATATTGAAGAGGTGAAGAGCTTCTTTAGTCGATATGAATTTTCCGGTCTAAACGACGAGTAATAGGTTTATTTTCTGTAGCCAATGTGACTAAGTCTGTATAAATAGAAAGCATAATCTTAAAAGTTTTGCTTTCAAAATTAGTTTCGTGTCATTTCCGTTAAGATTGCTATACTCAATACCATTCATTAAGCAAAACGTGACCTGCGGCTACTAATGATAAGTAGTCACTTAGGAAAATGGCTTGAACCTTTGAATGCCCAAATATAGAGCGGTAAGAAGATTTGGCATGCAACAATATAATCTATAATTATTTTGAGCAAAATTGTTTTCATTAGAATTATGCTAAACTCACGCATAAACATTAAGATTTCTTACACAGTTTTGAAGATGAGCCTTATCGTGCTCCCCACGTTTATAAATCAAGTTGCAATTATGCTATTTTCGATTATTTGGGGCTGCCTATTGACATCAGCACCTTTTGTGACTCATCTATATTATTATTATGAGGACTCACGAGAACAGATAGTAATGCCACAGACTACGGCTGTGTCCATAAAATTTATATGCTTCATGTACGTAATATATAGATTTGGAGTACTAAAACAACCGGCACAGTTCGGTAACGACTACATAGCATAGTAAGCATGAAACTGTGGTCCATTTAGTGGTCCGTGTTTCTACATTCAGTGCGAATGTTCTTTTTCTTGCACTGATGTCTAACTCTAAAAACATTTTGGTTTGAGTTCGGGGGGCGGAGTAGTGTGTCTGCGGTAAAAGACAACTGAACAATAAAAGTATATGGTTTATGAAAATGCTCGTGCAGTGGATAGTGAAATTGGCTTAAAGGTGTCGGTTATTGTCTGTTTACATTGAGGTGCCGTCTGTGTATATCAAGCTTCTGATATATATTAGGCATTGGTAAATTTTGCGACGAAATTTCAAAAGCAATAAATCAAATACAGCTCCTCAGCTATTCATCCTGAAATATAAAGCAAAGCGAGAGACTTAAATTTATCACATTGTCCATACGATGTCGAATGTGTACAGCAAGGTAAATATGAGTGAATATATACATAGTTACTGATTGCTAGCGCCAGTAAGCACAATTTTTTGGATAATTTAGAATTCCGGCACAATGCTACACCACAATAGCAAGCTAATTAGTGGGGTATTTCACTCTTTCCTCGACGAATACAAGGTCAGACTATTTTCTCGCTGATCGTGAAATACATTCAAATAAAGTCAGAGTTCAAAAAAGCTGAGAAACTACTACTTTTTAATCAACAAACACAATCAGACGATAAACCGAAACTCTCGATATTTGCTTCTCGGCTATCGAATAATTGGGTCTTATTTTCATGTTAACAAATGTTTCCTTTTTCAGCTGCTATTCTTGTTTTCAGCGAAAACGCTATAGTATATGTGTAGAAGAGCACGTTCGTGAGTTTTCAAAACAAAGTATATAAACATATACGCATCAAAGCTGAACAATCGGCTACAAATCAAAATCAGATGGGCTTCGAACTGCTTGTTCTTGTGCCCATCTTTTGGTTCGTGAGAAATAACTGAGCTCTTCTGACAATGCTTCTTCTCATACATTCGAAGCCTTCTTTATTATCACATCACGATTATCGTTGTATATATTGTGTTTGTGCCCCGATTGAAAAATGTAGATAATGCAGCGATCGTGCAAGCAATTTGTTGTATTTTTTTCAGTTTTCTCATTTTATCTGTTCTTTGTTCCGTTTGCATGTCGCGTTGTTAGCAGGCTATTGGAGGTCTTTTTAAGAATTGTCGGCATTTTCTCATAAGTTTTACTCTGTTGTACACTCGTGAAACTTTTGTGTCTTAAACGGAATTAACATTATGCATTTGCATTACACTTGAAATGGGAAGCTTTAACGAAATGTGCCTAACCACACCTTCCCAAGACATGTCACACGGGTGCAGCGCGACGTTCTTGAAACAGTACAACAAATGTCTAGCTGGAGTGTGCAATTTAATTCAAAACATTTCCTTAGCCATTGAAGAAGATACACAAATAGCACTTTTGCAAACAAAGTTCCATAGTTTTATGCAAAATTGCTTTAACACAAATTTTATGCTTTAGATGGAAGAGATTAAATTCGTTTTAAATTTCCATTTTCGGTATTAATCTGGTTAGGGTAAAATATTAATGTGCAAAATCAAATCCGAGGTAGGAAAATACAAAACTGTAATATCCCGGGTTGTGATCAATATGTTAAATTACAGCTAATTTAGAAACTTTATAGACCTGGAAAGTATCGGTAGTTTATCAGCAGGTAAATACCTAATACCAAGAGTACATAAGTAACAGTATGATACTTCACTGCACCTTATATCAACATATACAATGTGTTAACACGTTAGATATCACTGGCGTTTTCGACCTTTCTGGGAAGAATTGAAAAATATATTAATTTTCGCAGCGCTACGGTTTCCGGTGCATCGATTACATGACTTTCCTGGGTCCAACTCTTAAAACCGCTTCAACATTTCACGACACTGAACCGTCACAACCGGGGCGGGCGTGACCTTTCTTCACGTGGAAACGGTTACAGTTAGATTGTCAAACGTATCACAAGATACACACAGCTGCTATAAGTTAGTGAATCTCACTAATCATATTCATTCAACCTCAGAAATGGGAATGTTTTTGCACCAACGGCCGTTTTTTTTAGTTTTTAATCTAAAATAAGCAATAACTGAGCATGCACTAAACGAAAATTGAGACTGTATTCCCCGTGGAGTTGAATTGACGCACAACTAAACGTTCGAACGAGCTATAAAAATGAAATAGGCATGGTATTTTTATTCTGGAAATTATTTTTGTTATATGCCAGTCTGGAATGAAATTACAAGTCTTTACGAAGACGATATCATTATACTATGAGTCTTAAGTATACGTTCGCAGTGCACACTAAAGTCTTGCTAAAACGAATCGTGCTGTTCCGCAAACCATATGGTTATGGCGTCTGTCTTCAGAACTACTGTTTGCTGCAAAATTACACTTTTTTATACATGTTTGACTCTAGTTATATGTATAGCATGACTAACTAACTTATAAATGGCTATGCAAGATAACAGTAATATTCATCATGGGCTAATTTCTACAGAAAAATGGCTTCTGTTAGTTGTATGGTGCGTACGTTTTATGGATAGAAAAAGGAGTAATAATGTGGCTGGTTGGAGGGGTCGTGAGAACAAAAAGTTGCAGACGATAGACGTGTTCACTGTTCTGTCTTTGTTTACGGGAAAACTCATATTACACCAAGTTGTAGTGTAGCATTTTGGAACAGCACACGCTTGATTATTTTAAGCTCAAATACATCAACTCTGCTCAGAAACACGGGGAAATCGCTATGTCAAAGGAACACAAATGACTGTCGACAAAGTTTTTCAGCGTCAAATCTGCAGGAAATTTCAATGATACCACAGCTGAAATGTTCATAGTACCCTACTTACTACAATGTAATACCATGCTGTATTAAATATCTTTAGTAGATGCAGTAGCATAACGCTTTGACAAAACGTTAGACTGTTAGTTAGCTCGAAAGTATTAGCTATCTTCCTGTTGCAAACTCTTTGATATCGATTCGAAACCAATTTTTAAGAAACACAAAATTATTTGTATATACTCAATTAATAACAGGTCTCTACTCGAATTTTTGCGGACGTTGTGTTCTGTAGCGCCCTTCTAAGCAGTGTGTTAAAATGTTTTACCGACTTGCCGGGCTATGCAAACAGATTTTAAATTGTGCATGAGGGTATAAATCTCAATATATATGATTCAAACCGCATGCGTTTCATTATTGCTTTGGCGGAAAAAGGAGATATGTTTGTCTTTTCCTATGGTATACATACAACTGTAAATATTGCTCAGTGAGCGTGACGAGCAAGCATTTATTTGTATGCGCACGTTGTCTAAATATCTCAGGAACGTATAACGATATCACATGGCGTCTTTTGCATATGATAGATTATGGTCTGGATTATAGCTTATATAGGCTCCATCTACGCAACCCAGCCATAGGGTACAATAGGCCCCTTTAAGGGATTGCCCCTTAATTTTTGTGACTGAGGGAAAATGCGTTTTTAAGGTTTTGAGGATAAGATCTCCAACTGTGTTAACCAACACTTTTTCTCGTACTCGGGAATACGGAGATAGGGGCACATAGTCGTGTCCAAAAAGGATTAGTTTTAACCCTTCATGTGTCACATTTTTAAGATAATCATTATTGAGCGTTTATATGGTAACTATAAAGGTTTTCGGGGTCGCTGAAAACAATGGAGTCTTTCAAATTTCTATTGAATATCTATCTATTGAACGCATCTATGAACGATGTACCCTTTTTGGAATGGTACTGTATCACCACAACACCACCAGGCTCCCCATGATTTCGAGATTTTTAGTGTAATGTCATATGTTGTTACGTCTGCTATTAAAAAGGTTTTCGATGATGCTAAAAACGATAAAGTGATTCATTAGATGGTATATGTGACCTATGTACATTCTTGGAATGGTGCTCTATTCCCAGGAACACCCGCAGCCCAAGAAATATGAATGATTTCGTGATTATCAATGTAATATCATATTTTGTTACATTTGCTGTTATAAAGATTTTCGAGAATGCTGAAGACGACGAATCATTTATTTGGCTGTATCTGTGACCTATGCTTGCACAATGGGTGCATACGCGCCTGCGCAAGTGGGAACGCACGCCTCGGCTGTGCGGCAAAGGATCCACCAGGGCTTACGGAAACGCAATCAGCGACAAGTGAGAAGACTTCAAAGGTGACCTACTGGCAGCCAAAGGTGATGCCGAGGACCAGCCAGTTTCATTGTGTACGAAATCATGTCACGCCAAAAGACATCTGCGGCTCGTCCAAGGGTTTTTAGCCTTTGCACAAGGCACATGGTGTGTCAGGTGTGAATTCGCCCACGAACAATACACCCAAACCTAGGGCTTGTCAGAAGAGAAAAAACACGTCGTGGGGGATACCTGGCGAAGATGGAACAGCGCAATGCAAGAAAAAGCGAAGAGAGGGTATCAAAGAGAACACAACGAAGCAGCAGTGGCGACACACCAAATGCTTGGTCGATAGTGGTGATCAGCTGGAACCTTCAAGGCATATCTGTGAGGGAGAACAATGGAAGCAGACAGCTCAGGATATGTAAAGAGTACGAAAAAAGCACTGGGAGATATGCCAGATAGGAAGTGGATCACAACGACCCAATATCAGCTTACGCAAGGCAACAAACGGTGCTGGAGAAGACCTCCTGTTGCAGTGCGAATGTCAGGGTTCATCGTACGCCAATAGTTTTTGTCAACATGGGGTTCAGCAGTGTATTAGGCCACTAGTATGGACTTGACGGTTTCCTCGTCAAATGACATTAACGCCACCAGATAGTAAAAGCAGTAAGAACAATCAACGAAAATGTGTTTTCAGATCACAAACCGCAGATGATAGATATACGAATCAAATGAAAACGGCGACACCTACAACCTGTGATACGCGCGCGGTACAGAGGTTAACTGGGAGAAGCTGACAAACGAAGAAACGAAAGTCCGTTACATGCGACAGTCAGCTAAATTATGATAAGTCTTAGGCCACCAATTTCACAAACAAGCCACCAACTGGGATATCGTATCAAACGTGTTAAAAATCGTTTGTGGCAGAAAAACACGAAATAGAAACTCATGGACAGTATGCAAGGAAGACGAACTCAGACTCATGCACAAAGAAATGCACACCCTTGTCAATCAAACCCGAAAGTTGAGAACAACAAGAGCAATGACAGCCCAAAATGTAACTCTAAGTTAACTGGAAAAACAAGCAAAATTGGCTTTGAAAGCAACTCGACGCAGGATGAAGAACGCCATAACAAGGCGGGAACGTGAATGGTGGCACATGATGATCCGAGAATGTGAGGCAGCGAGCGTGGAGGGCAATACGTGCCGGATGTATCGCGCCGTCAGTAAGCTGGGCTCCCGGAGCAGGAATGCTGGCTCGTTACACACAACAAATATCGACATGTTCAAATTCCACTTTGCAAAGGTATTCGAAAACGACCAGATAGCTCTGGAAAAGGTTCACCCTCTTCTAGATGACTCAGAGACGCGGGATGCAAACTCCGATCTAAATCTCACCCCGTGCAGAGCAGAAATCTTGTATGACATGAAAAAAGTGAGAGATGCTGATCCCGGGCAAGACAGTGTGAGGATGGGGGTTATCAATAGGGCATGCGAACCTGTTCGATAAGCCGTGGTTCAAATGATTTAGGCAATGTTCATACAAGAGCCAACATCTGGGATCCTTCCATGAAAGTGGGCCAAATGATCCCACTGTTCAAGAAAGACAATAGAAACGACCCTAACAACTACTGGGGTGTGTCTATTACCACGGGTTGCCGAATCCTGGCTCGAGTCTTAGCCTGCCGACCGCGTGAATGGGCGGAAAGTTTGATGACGGAAAAACTGGCTTTCGACCCGGTCGGTCAACAGCTGACGCAAATTTTTGTCCAAATGGAAGAAGACGTCAGCGATTTAATCAAGTGCCATCACCACTCAAGGCTAGCGATGACAAGGGAGAGCCAAATGCTGCTGCTCGCCTGTTGGACCTACGGAAAGCGTATCCTAGGGTAAGTAAATCCACTCTGTGGGGAATTCTGTAATGGTATAAAATGTTAGTGGTCTATTCCTGGACGTTAATAAAGACCTGAACGAGACCAAAAATACAAATTGAAGAGGCGAAGAAGGGAAAGCAGCCGGTGGTACCCTGAAAAAGGACTCGGTGAAGGCTGCCCCACTTCCCTAGGACTATTAAACATATCTCACCAGGCAGTGATGCGCCAAGATGACATGGAACGATGGCGAATAGCCAGCCAGCCATACAAAGAAGTACATGTATCGTGGAAGTAAATATCTGGATCCAATTTTCCTGGCGATGGTCTTCGAGAAAAATACCACAGCGATGCTATTCGGGTCTGAATATCACTATATCTTTTCTTTGGTGACACCTCTGTGGTAGGCACAAGAAGTGGAATCGATGATGGTGTGGCAACGATTAAACAGGTGATGAACACTTTTGGGGAGCTAAATAACAAGGACAAAGAGGAAACTTTAAATTTCGATTCAGCCACGGGGGGGAGGCGAAATTTGCATGCTGGGCAGCTGGATATTTCCAGCGATAGACCTCACAAATCGGATCCGCCGCTTCGGCGAAGTATGGCCCTGCGTCAAATACCAATCTCAGAAGTCCAGAATGTCGAACATCATGAAAGCCAGAGTGATAGAAGGCTGTGTGGGCAGCGCCCTGCTATTTTACTTCTTCATACGTACAGGGCACAAAACGAACATAAAACGCCTGTTGACTTCCTCGACACATGTTATAGACACGTGTGGAGCGACCAACGCGGGCCACTACTACGCCAGATGCATCAACAACAAGTGAACATGTAAGACGTTAAAAACACGCTGAAGGTGCGATAAGTTCAGTGGAAAATAGAAAAGCTGGGGCTGGAACGAATCCACCATATTCTGGGGATGGACGACAACCGTCTGGCAAATGTTACATTGGTTCGAGGATCTGGAATCAAAACAAATCCAAGGGACGTAAACGCAAGATAGTACTGTACTACAAACGTGTGCTGAAAGAAGCTGCCGTCGATTGCACCGACGCTGGGAGATTAGCCCAAGACCATACATGTCGGCGGTCGGTCATGCCAGGGGGGGTAGAGGCCCCGGCAAATTTTCCTAGGGGGGAGGTTAGTCGTGAGGACCTTTTTTTGTCCTCGCAGCCACATTTTTCGCCTATGAGTGCAGTTTTTGCAAATCCACCGTGGACCATAGCAGACATTAAATGTCTAAATATCTAGTTGGTGTTAGTATATAAATAAGTATCATCCGATTAACTTTTACTTCAGGGAATGACGTCGTCAACAAAAAAGCTTTCCATAAATTTACGGCCGTACATGCACCTTTAGCAACAAGCAGGGGCAATTTGCGCAAGGGTTTGCACTAAGGTCCTACTTCGAAACTCGTCGAGGAGCCGCCAAGCCCCCCCAGCCCCCGGGGGGGGGGGTTACCCCCCTGGATTTTCGACCTCGGGGGGGTCCGAACATGCCGGCGGGGGGTTACTCCCCCGCCGGCATGTATGCCCAAGACCGAAAGGAGTAAAGACGCATAGTGCAGACTCAAGAAAACATGTATCAGAATAGGAGCGAATACGGGGTCATCAAGCGGATGGCGCGCTCATCGACCCCAACTTCAAAGCAGAAATCGATGAGCTACTCCGTCGTAAATTCGCCGACAGTCGAACGCTATGGAAATAGGCCGGGTTGGGAATACACATACGATGTATGCACGGCAGCAACAAGAACAGCGCCTCGTCCATCTGCAACTTATGTGAAAGGGATTTCCAACGGAAACACCAGGAAGAACTATGTCAAATTATGCAGCGGCGCGTGATGTGAGGACCCAAAATAAACGGAAATGTCGGCGATGTCTTATCACGGTATCGAAAGCGAACCTGGCGAGGCACCAACGAACATGTAGTGGCCAGGAAGAGGGTGAGAATGAAAACAGGGCAAAGCAGGGTTCTCAGCAGAGATCATACGTTGCGAAGTTCTACGCCTGTCCTAAATGCCAACAGCTCAGGACCGCGACAAAATGGGCTAGACACCAACGACCATGCCGCGGAAAATTGTCGAGGAAGAGAGGCATGTGCCTACGCGTACGAACGCCTTCAAAGTCAAAGTTTGTGACCTATGTGCTCCTCCTGGAGTGATACTGTATCCCATACCCCTCACCCTTGAGCTATACATGATTTCGTGCTTTTCAATGTAATGTTATAATTTGTTGCATTTCTAGTTGTAAAGGATTTCGAGGATGCAGAAAACGATAAAGTGATACATTCGAGCGTACTTGTGACCGATGTACCTTTCTGGAATGGTACGGTATCCACCGGGACCCCCCCCCCAAGAACTTTACATGACTTCGTGATTTTCAATGTAATGTCATATTTTGTTGCATTTGTGATTTTAAAGGTTTGAAGGACGCTAGAAACGATGATGTGATTTATTTGAATGTATCTGTGACCAATATACCTTTTTCGACATGCCGTGGGATCTCACTTTGAATTCTATAACTGATTTTGTGGGTTTCAATCTAATGTTGTAATTTGAGTAAATCTGCGAATATAAAGGTTTTCGAAGCTGTCAGAAAAGGTGAGTTGATTCGTTCGAAAGTATCTGTGAATATAAGTATCGCTTAAACGCAGTTATACCGCTTGCTGCGCAATCGTGGGTTGACACATCTAGTCATAATCCGAAAAGCGGACCAAAGTGTTTCGTATCGGGTTCCGAAAAATTACGTTATTTATTGTAACTTTACAACCAATGTAGATATGTAGAGTCAAGATGGGCTTATTTTGTAAAGTAAATAAGCGTCTATAAGTTTTCCAGGTAGTCTACAGTATTATTTCTATGCTGTGTTTTCGAGAGCTTTTTCAGCGTCTAAAGTTCGGGTCAAAAACGGATTTTCAATGGATTATAATATCAAAACTACGCGAAAAAGGCAATATATCTCCGCAACCGCTTTAGCTATATGCGTGTTTTGGTCGCATTTTGCAGCGCAATTTATCCTGTATATAACTGGAAATAATATGCTTCTATTTATCATAATTTATACTGCAGGGTTGGGTTAAAACGTGTTTTTCCATGGTCGAACGAGATCCAAAATTCACGAAAATGGTAATATCTCCGCAACCGCTCAAGCTATGGTAGAGCATTTAGTTCTCTATGTATATGGAAATGTGTGCTGCTATTGTCACTATTTCGTAGCAGAGTTGGGTTAAAAAAGGTATTCATTGAGAATATGGGACCCAAAATAGACAAAAATGGTAATGTACCAGCAACCACTTGAACTATATAGGTATTTTTGGTATCATTTTGTACGGCAAATCATCCTCTATGTAGCTACAAATCGTCTGCCGCTAATGTCATTATTTACACATTAATGGTTGGTTCAAAATGGGTTTTGAAATGGGCCAATGAGATCCAAAATCCACGAAAATAGTTATAGCTCCGCAATGGCTAGAGCTGTTTGGGTGCTTTTGGTCTCACTTTGCGGAGTAATATATCCTCTACGCACTTGCGCATTGTGAGCACAATAAGTGGGTATATGTTCGCAACTATTCAACCAACATGCCTGATATTTGGTGGGTCATTTTGTAATTTACTGCTCAATAATATATCTCTGCACAGGGTCTCTTTAAATTACATATTCAACACTCAGAATTCACCATTTTGGCGATGACACAAGCTACCAGTTTATAGCATTTACGTGAAAACATATTATGTATTTGGCGTTACATGTGGTTATTAAGGCATTTTCTCATTTACCCAGCCCCGGCAACAGAAGTTTGATCTACGCTGTGCTGTCTTACTGCTGTATTACAGCGTTGAGAACCTTTGATATGTCCAATCAGAGGGCGACGTCGTAAACCAAACGTGCTATTAGACAAAATCACTGTACAGAATTCGAAACACCAACACCTGCTATGTAGAGAGACTGACGCCTCCCATCCGTATTAGGTACTCCGCATAGAGGTGTGAGCGTGTTAAAATTTTTGAGCCCGTGGGTACCAACGAAGATTGGAGTCTTGTAAACAGCCGCTATGCTATGCCTTGTATCCGCGGGCTCAGAGAATTTTTTGAGGGTGTCAAATCCCGAAAATTGTAAACCAATATCAAAAACTTGGCAAGTTTATCATTATTGAACTTAAACCATATATACTTCTGCATTTAGTTTCATAACAGTGAATTTCGTGCCAATGGGATTCGTCGCCCAGGATACATGACAAAAACAGGAATCTACCTTTCGCTGGACCGGTCACGTTAAACGAAAAAAGCACTGCTTTAGGATATTATATAATTAATCAGCGCAGGTACCACCATATTTGCTACAGCGCAGATTAAATAACTCATTTAGTTTTTCGAAAGGATACCTACTAATACAACGCAATTAAGCAGATAGCGCTCACGAAACGAAGCGAACCATGCACTTTTTCGAACAGATGCGTAGTAATAGTAACAATTTAGTCATTTCAAAGATAAACTCCCACTACATTATAAAGGGAACCATTTGCGTAAATGTTTCAATTGTGCACAACTTGAAATATGACGGCAAACTAATAAGTAGAATTGCGCTTAAGCTGAGCTCCACATAGTTTCTCACGTGTCATTTTCCATATGCGATATCAACACATTGTAGCAGTGTAGATTTAATGTGTCGCAAATATGAAAACTAATTACATATATTCGGTGTCGTAGTCCCAGTTGATTTTAGTATTTGTACCTAGTATTTTAAAAGAACCAATGTCACATTGTTTGCAAAAAGCTGAAATAAGTTACGTTTATAGATAGGCAAAGTTTATTAGAATGTGCGTATCTCACACACACCGAAAGACGAGCGATAATATTAGTCTTATACAAATATGATAGCTCAGGCTAAGAACTGGATTCAGAATATTGAGAACGTTATTACTACATGTCACCTAAGCTTCCAGAAGTTAGTATGGAATATAAGCTTTCATCAACTTGTAATTTAAGTATTTATCTGCATAAAATCCTAACAACTTCTCGACGTGATTTGCGTCTTAAAAATAAGTCTCAATGTTACTTTTCCGTTGCAGATCATTCTTGTACGATATTTAATCTTACGGTATATGGTAGTAATAAGCTGTTCGCGAATTGGTAGTATTGGGCATTTGAGGATCAAAGCATGGACAAAGTCAGAACTTATTATGAACTATTAGCGGTTTTGTTTCATTACGACTTACGATTAGAGGACATTAATACAGTTTTAGTTAAACTTTGCCTTCGACCCGCTATAAAGTAGATGAAACTGATACAAACGCTTGTGCGAAGGAAAAATATAACCTCCGCCCCAACTCTAAGCATGTGTGCTTTTAACTTCATCATATAAAATTAGTATTTGCAATATAATTTTTGTTTGTGCAAAAAGCATGAGTCGATACAAAAGTGTAGCATTTGTATTTGCTTGATCCTGGGCTCAATGTGGGTTTATAATGGCACTGAGTATTTGATATTTTTTACAATCTTAGCCAGACGTCTACCGAATAAATTGTAGGTTGAAACCGTGGGAGTGCTGTTATATTGCGGGCGAATAAAACTTACTAATAATTTAGAGTTTAGTACTCTGATCAACGAGCAAGTACGACCACAAATCCTTATTTGGTGGTTTGCTGAGATGCACATTGTCCACAGACCCCAAACCCGAAAATATTGGGAAAACATCAACGAGTAGAAGCAAAACCACTAAATCAGCAACGGAAACTAGTTATATATAGCGAGTAACTAATTCGTCAAACAGCAATACATATACCATTTTCTCAGCATTTTAGTAATCCTATGAACGGTTTGTATTTACAGTGTAGGCTTTGCAGAACGAGCTCAACATAAATACATAGTATTTTAGATGCTTACTTGTGTAGTTTTACTTGTGGCTATGTTTACAAGCTGGCATCTAGTGTAATAACCAGCTGGTATTTTCGCACAATAGTAAAATACTATTATTTCTGTGATAGACAAAAAATGGCATTTGGCTTATAAAGTCTGTTCGTGTATACCAACAGCAAGTATGTTAGTTTTTTGAAATAGGTTTCTATTCCCACAAGAAACGAAACGGAAGTTAATAATAATAGGTCTCATAATAGTACAATAAACCGCACGTAATAAGAATAGAGCTGGAATGTGTAAGCTTGAAGTTTTTTGGGACTGACTAACGTTATTAGTTTCTCTGGAACACTATACTTAAGAGTCAGTAATAACTTGCTTATACGTACAGCATGATTTTTATTTAGCTCAAGGAAAAGCCGTTAGCTTTACAGGTCCTACACTGCCATTTGTACAAATGTTGTTTATATAGTCTATAAAAAGCATTACAACAGTTACACGTCACTCTAGAATTGTAACTGAGCTCAACCCAAGCAGTGCAAAAATAAACAGCGTGCTGCGATATCCGCGATGTAAGAGTAGATATGGGCATGAAAGACGCAAACGGTGCTTTGGATAAAAATATAGTGATACGTTGTGAGAACTAGAGACCGCAGTAAGATTTGGCTCATGTATGGTCCAGTCGGGTAAGGTAGGATCCTGCCACAGACAACGATTGGGGTCATCGGGTCAAATGCGGGTCCAGCGAACTGTCTCATATCACGTCATGTTTGCAGAATTTACAAAAGTGTACACAATATCAACATAAATTTTTGTGTATAAACATAAATAAATAATGCAGCGTAAAATATACTAAAGCGCCAACACATATGTTTAAACGTCTTTTACTGTTTTAATTCAGGATATTTTGTGCTATACATATAGAACATGTATCTTAAGAGAATGCAGTCTACAAATTGTCGGGTCGGGTCTGAAAATTTGGACCCAATGCGGTGTCTAGCGAAAACAATTTTAAACTCAACAACATAACATGGGTTAGCAAATCGAACCAATTTTTTAAATAAACACAGTCTTCAAAGTAACTGTTTCTTTACAGAATTGGCCACTCATGACGTAAAAGAAACTTTCTATTCAGTTGGTTCAGACACTATTATTATTTTGCTGTGCTTAATAGGACTTAACTAAGCCTGATTTGCGTTATATTGTGTCGTTAGAACAGCTTAGTGTAAGGCATACACTAAATAACCAAAGTTTAGGCTAAGGCTAAGCATACCGAAAAAATGCAGAGCCTTCAATTTATTTAAGCCCTTCACAACTTGACTCGTAAATTAGTCATTTTTATATTAAATGTCTCTCATCGTTACTATTGGGGTAATTGTTTTCGAGTAAAGGAGAACAATTTCAGTGCAACATTGCTTCATTAAGCCAAATTTGCTTGCGGCTTGCTAATTTATGTGCCATTTTATGAGTTTCCTTGGTTACACGACATTTTATAGACTCAGGTAGCAGTTTAAGGTACATGTGACTGACTTACTAGCAGCAACCCACTGGGCAAACGGTCTGTCTAGCCGAGAGTCAGCCATCCCACAAGATGTGAAAATTTAAGTTGATAAACAATTTAGACAATTAGCTCAGATAACATAGAAATTAACAGCTGTTTCTTATTGTTTGCCACATTTTTTATATAAAAATTTCCCCGCTTTCAAAGTTATTGCACACGATTTTGGGCCGATTTTTATATATAAGCATTTTTTTATTTTATGTGCGAATACGTACAGTTTCATGAGTGTCTAAAGGTAGCCATCCTAAAATTGGTTTTCTTATTTTTAATAGCAATGCATTACAATTTAAAGCCATGAAGCTCAAACACGTGGCGATTCTAAAACACACCATAACCAATTATAAGTCAATCGCACAGCCGTATTTCGCCTAAATAATAAATGACTTGAATAAGGTCTGATAATGACAGTCTTATTTTTTAATAAACGAGTACCAATAACATTTAAAAATTACTGAGGACGGACGCATTGCATCATTTACCGATCTAATTTATCTTTACTGGCGGCATACAGGAATACATATTTAATACATACCTATATCTACGCGGAACCAAATACATTCGTTAAACTACACCAAATCAGTATAATGGCGTACCAATCTCGATGAGCAGCAAAGAAAAACGTTCCAAACTAAATTATTACTATTTCTTGACAAGAAAGTATTACTAAAATCTGGTGCCAAAAATAAATTTGCCCCATCTGAGCCAAATTGGAGCAACCCGAAATGAAAGAACTATGCCACCTTGATGAAAACTACGTCATTAAAATGTTTTAGCCGGATTATATTGGTATTACATATATAGGTAGTGGAGGAAGAATAAAATCCAATGATATTAACTCAAATTTATGTGAAATTAATTGCAAACAGCACAACCTAAACACGTTACTACGTTATTGAAAATGCCGATGTTAATATCAACCATGGAAGTTTGAATCCATGTGTCACAGTGATTCTGGCACTATTCGGTATATATTAATCGCACGTCTAGAACCTAACAGAAATAATTGCTGCGACACAATGGAAATAATTACATAAGACCCATGTTGTAGGCGACGGCTGTGAATTTCGGTTGATTCTGAAATGAAATGTGTTCATTACTCTGTCATTACCTATGTTAGGGAGCCAATGGGTGAATAAAAACATTGTACATATTATAGGCATAGAATGTGACGATTATATACATAATTTTGTTATCCAGATGGAACCTGCTGCTAAAGTGGTAGTAACTTACGCAAAATATGTATATATGGCTGAATTTAGGAGAATTAGTCCACGAAATGAAAATATGAAGCTTCATCCATAAAATAATCTCAAGCAAGCAAAGGTCAAAACAACATTGTATTATAATCATATCATCATAAACGCGGCACATAATTTTATTATACTTGCTAGAAATTTGCTAGAAATCATTTCATATCAAAACCGTTAATCATTAATACGTAATTTGTTTCTTCAAATTTAAATTCAGATTTTTTTTAGAAAACGGATATCTGGGTATAAAGGTATCAATATCGCACAAATAAATTATATGACGATGATAGTAATACTGTTGGGCCAGCAGGATATTCTAATGTACTAAATACTTGCATTTTGCAACAAAGCAATCAGCGATTATGATAGTATAATAGCCTGTACGAAAGAAGAATGAACAGATTATGACAAGTATCGACTTTGTAGTAGAATTTATTTTACTATCGATAATAACACTTGCCAAGACAAACATGGTACTTTCCTTAGAATGCTACTGCCGCGGTGATCTCTTCCCAAGTCATCCATATAGAGGTAAACTATTGATAGTTATTCCGCCTTATCTCGTAAAACTTGTCGATATTAGTTTCTATATATAATTTCCATAGATTCTATCAATATATGTTAGCGCAACCTGTTCACCTTAACATAAAGTCTTAGCATTGACTATACAGTTCTAGTTACCATAGGCTTCGGTCTGCTAGGTTTGCGTTACATCGAATTATATCAACGCTTATACATCCCCGCTGTGATCGCAATAATTTGAGTTACAACGAAGTATATCAACGCTTATAGATCCCCGCTATGAGCTATGATTGGCAATAATTTCAGGCTTTTTCCACATAAATCGGCGATAGCACTACTATAATTGCCTATCTCCATGCCACATGCATCCATGTTTTTTATGCCTAGGAATAAACAAGTATGTCATAGTGAGAACTTTAGTCAGTATGGTAGATTGCTGCGTCACAAAACCTATCGAGTAGACTAACATTATTCTTCGCCGGTTTTCCAAGCTTATTGTTTGTAAAAGAAGAAATGTGTTTTTTGGTGTCAGAGTCAACACTGTGGTGTCAAATTTATAAAATAGGTATATTCAGATAGAAAGTTCTGCGAATTTAACTTAAAGCGTATCAACTTGTAAGTCAAATGCTTCTGATGAGGCCAGGTTTCGTTTGTTCGATCGTATATAAAACAATAAAGCTGCAAATTTTGGCTTAATAACACGTGCAATTGCAGTGTTATTCGAATGTATTAACCTAATGTGATAAACTGTCAATTCCATGCAAGTTTTCTCTGTTCCAAATCGTCAAATACAATCACAAGTGAGTTGAAAAACCATGGTTTACTCTTCCACGAAGAGTATTAACATACATAATACATTGTTTCAGGCATACGGTATTGGCCTCCGGTGTGCGACGAACGAGAGAAGTGCTTCACTGATCCAGGAGGAGCCTGTGTTTCAATCGTCCTTTGCCCGGGGTCGGTATTTGTGTTTTTATAAAAAAATTTAACAGTAATGAGGTACAGCACCAGATGCGGTTGGACAGCTCGTGCGGAATTCGACGAAACATTGAACGTTCTTTACCGTTAGCTTTGATAGTTGCATGGAAATACTAACAGTAAGAAAACTTCCTAGGACAAAGATGAAGGGCGCTGTGTATTCCTTGCTCGTGTTCAACAGAAATAGATCTTACTTGTCCTGACTTAAGGAATTGATCATGCAGTGTTTTCCAATCAAAAAGATACAGACGAGAAAAGAACCTTGGCTTTTCGCTGCATGAAATCCAGCTTCTAGTTTTACTCATGTTGTGGCTGCGCGAGGAACGGATGCTGAGCTTTCAGCAGGTAATTATGGTTTGATTTGGTGCGATCCTAAACGCCCTTATCGATGACTATAGTAAACACCCTATCGACGCCAATCCGTATAGACACGTTTTCACGACCTACATTTATACTGAAAAGGTAATATAGTACATGGCTCTAAAGTGTATCATGCTTGAAATTTCTCGTCGAACATGTAATAAAGATGCATCATTAATTTTGGCATCACAGAATTCCGATCTACAAAATGGTAAATTTAGTCAATTGGGCGCATGCTATTTGTCAGTGCTGTGATAAATAGAAACCAATGTATTATATTCGTCTGTCTAAATCTGGTCCTAGACATCAGAATAGTTCAAATTTTATCACATGGCACTATTAAATTTTCAGTTTTCCAAAAGTATTTGGAAATACTATCATTCCAAAAAGTATGCCTTAACAGTACAACAAAAATTTACATTTTGAGCATTTGTAAAGAAAAGCTATTTTGATTGACTCAACCTTTTAATCACTGCCGTCTAATTTCTGCAAGACCAGCATATTCTAAAAAACTGAAAATTTGAAGACTGGGAATCTGATAATATGTGAAACTAGATTTTAGGAAATATAAATTTATAGTTTGGAATTGAGCAACAGCGTGTCAAGAAAAAGGTAATTGTGGAATTAACAAAATGAGAAACTAAATATCGTAAAAGCCGACATTCGGAAATTTTTGCTAGTTTACGTTTTTCGCTTGATTGAACGTAAACGATGTCGATATAGAATATATACATTATCTAAGAAAAGCAGCCTGAAAATGCTCTATTTGGGTAACATAATAATAAAAAATCCAAATATTTTTGTGTTCCCTTTATTTGGAGACGTTCTGCGTTTCTACGATAGATGTGTTGAAATTAGTCGGTGCTCAAAAAAGAATTTTTCGTCCGGGAAAATTATATTTTGCTAGTGGTAAAATTATAGTTTTTGTCGTTAATCATTGACAAAGGTTTCAATCGGATGGTTGTTTGAGTTTATATATGGCCAGAAGTAACGGTTTGCGAGCTAAACCTATTTCAGAATGTTTGTGAAATCACGCTTGAAATTAGTAACCATTCAGGTATGTTTTATAAATCCAAATTGGAGGAAACATTAAACAGTCGTAGTTCTGAGATTTAGTGATCAACGTTTTCGAATAGAATTTTAAATTAATATTCCTGTAAGACACCTACTGTAAACCCTAAAGATGTACTTTCAACAAAACGCGAAGGGTTAGTAAATTTAGTCTGGAATAGTGTTGGACAACCGCCGCACTAATCTTATTTATACCGCAAAACGTCGCGCCCCAAAAAGAAAAATTAACAACTCGTATTCTTGTCAGTTATATGAGAATAAGAGCTAGAATCATTGCAGCACCGCAGCTTGGTGCAGAATTACATTTTATTGCGTGATAAATAGCTAGAATTTTGCCGTCTATTTCATCAATGAATTTAATCATTTTAAAGGTACAATATGGTCCGTGGATGCGCACACAGCAGCGGTGACATATTGAATACACTGCCAGGTCTCAACTATTACACGCGTATGGGTGCTCAACTTAGCTACTGCACAACAGACAACTGTAACGCAAACCATATTGTCTTGGTTCGCGAACTATGTCCCAATTCGCAGCTATACTTCAACCACGGCAAATTAACAAAACCAGACCGTTCCGCAGCACTTAGACCACAATATCCGCGATACTATTATCGTTACGATGGCACTGATGACAATCGGCCGCCGAATAATCAACGTCGCGAAGCGCTTACTTCAGGAATCCAGTCAACAAAATTAAACCGTTTTATACGCTGTGTTATGATGATCATTCTTTGTTGGGCTCTGTCTTCATTATAAAGATGCGTTTTTGCAGTCACATACGTAGCAAGACTCGGCAGTGGATGGCATCGGCATTCCAATCCAAAAACACGTAACAAAACTTTGTGACACCTGTACTGATATATATTTGGCAACATCAAAAGTTCGGACCATGATACATGATTGTTAAACCTGGTAGCAATAAAACGAAATGTCATCGTTGTTGAGTATACGTATAGACTCAAATGGTGTCGTACAATGGTTAAAACAGTTGTTATTCGTGTGTTAAAAGAATATTGGACATTGCAGTACTGTGATTGTTAATATAAATGTATATGTTATAGGTTACCACACTGTGGAAGGGGCAGGAGGGGCTGCCCATTGGGGTCGGACCCGCGCTAAAACATATTTCTACACCCAAAATTTCAGCAATTTTGAATGAAATTGCAAAACTTTTGGGGAAATTATAATGATAAATTGGCGGGATAAATAAAATTATCGGTTACCCTCCGCCGACATTATCCACCCTAAGCCGATGAACCTTAGGCACGTATGATATATATGTTGTGATAAAACATTATTATGCTGTCAGTATTATGTATATACCATTTACCAGCAATTTAAAATATCATTTAGTAACAGATATTCTTTGCGCTTTAGTTTAACGTCAACTGGTGTGGTGAAATGTGCTGTATTGAACAATACCCAACAGCAGTTGGAGCCTATAAAGCAGCGAAATCGATGTATGGCAAAACGTCTCTAATACAGCGGACAGCTGTAGCAAACGCGACAACAAAAATATATATTTCAAAAATACATTTGTTTTGCATGTCTAGTAGTTATGCTGCGTTCACGTTATGATGTCGTCAACGTTTGGAACCTATGTACCCCACACTGTGTCAAGCACACTGTCTACGGCAGGGTACCTTGGACACTCCATGTTTTTAATAAAGTTTTTAAGGGTAGCTAGCTGGGGGTATTGCCACTATTCTTCGGTGTCAAGCACACGGTGCCTTCTTTGTAGTTTTTATAGAGATAGTGTGGTTAAATATCGTCAACATGCATATGGTCTGTATACAAATATCGAGATTTTTTAAAAATATACAGAAATACTGAATAAAACACCGCTTTAGCTACAGACGGTGTCCAGTGTAACAGGGCCGCTTCGGCCCTGTCACGACTATTTCAAGACGCCCGCACTCAAAATTATACCGGGACGTGTTGGCGTTTGGCTGTTGGTAAACAAAAGGGTCGTATTATAACAATGAACAATTTTTGTATAAAATGCTGTCTGTAATAATGAACAATTTTTGTATAAGATGCTGTTTGTAATAATGAACAATTTTTGTATAAAATGCTGTTTGTAATAATGAACAATTTTTGTATAGAATGCTGTTTGTAATCATGAACAATTTTTGTATAAAATGCTGTTTGTAATAATGACAAATTTTTGTATAAAATGCTGTTTGTAATAACGAACATTTTTGTATAAAATGCTGTTTGTATAAATGAACAAATTTTGTATAAAATGCCATTTATGAGAACGAACGATTTCTGTGTAAAATGTTGTCTATATTAAGGAACAGTCCTGTATAAAATGTCGTTTATCTTGATGAATTGTTTCGTATAAAATGTTATACAAATGTCGCGTAATGTTAGTAATTGTTCAGTGTAACGTGTTGCATCCTTCTGTCGTAATCTATGATTTTGCTAGGGACGAGTGTTGTAACCTGGCTAAGTCACGAGGAAATGAGCTGTCCCAACCGACCTGTAAGGCTGAGAATGAAACCCCACCCCGACGGTAACTGGAAATTGGTCGAAAATCCAACTAGCTGATACTATGTGTTATAGGGTGACCGGTACGACCGTCCGGGAATAGGAGGCCCCTGGCTGCACGTTCAAGAAAACACGCTAGTTAAGAACGAAATAAAAAATATTAAATCTACTTGTTTCAGCGATACACCAAGTAATGGTCACGGAAAACAACTAGTCAAAAATAAGCGGAAAGCACACTTTTGGTAGCCTTCGCACCTCTAAGGGACGACGTATGCCGGGTTAATTCGAAGGCCCGCCATCGTCTACGGTACCCTGATCCGGAAAGTAACCGGAGCAGGCTAGTAGAACACATTGGGAATCGCGGACGGACATCCAAAACCGCTCCGGACAACGCCCGAACTTCGCCTGTAATACGTAGAGACAATCGCTACTTACGCTAGGTAGGATTGTCATCGTGGAACCCGGATTGTCACTTTCCATGCAGTTAGGACATATCATATCTAAAATATGTACATGTATCTATTTATGTGTGTGCCCTGTGGACGATTTGTTAGACGAAACCGCCTTGTTTATGTAGCCTATTGCAGTATGCAACTAGTACGAAATCCTACTTTTCGACTTTCCCGTCGCCACACCCCACGTCGGAACCGACACATGCGACCCCTCGTTTTGTTCACCGTGACCAGTGGAATCCAACAATATGCGCTAAACCTCCGTCCGAGTCCCCGTTGACCCGCTGTAGTCACTCAAAGATGCACAGAAAGCGCCGTTGTCAACTGCTGATGGGCGCCGATAATTCGAGATTTTTCACTCCACTCCAAAATGACCAAATCGCCCCTCATTAAATTTGTCTCGATGAGACATCTCCAAAAATACCAGGCGGGTCTCGCTCCGCCGCTCCGTCAACCCGTACGACCAACATACGCGCCCCTCATGGTAACCACGACTCTCTCTAATCGCACCAATTTTAGTACAGCTTTTACCCCTACCGCCCCGGTGGCGGTATCACCCCTCGTTTAAATCGCCATTGGACGGTGAGTCCAACGATACCCGGCGGGCGTCGCTCCGCCCGTCCGTTAACGCAGGAGAGCCCGCTAAACGCCCCCATACTAATACACATCAGAGCCCATAAATGGGTTCCAACCCGCTTTTACGTCTAACCCCCTCGTGTTTGGTGTCAATCGACCCCGTTTTCCGTCCGGAGACCAAATTTGGCCCCAGCCCCTCGAAAATCCCCCCGGATTCCCCTTGTCCCGCTTCCCTTCCCACACCCTCCTCGTGTCCTCGCTGTCCTTTCGCTTTTGTCCTCGTTCTCTCTCTAACCGACGTTTCTGGTCGGTTTTCCTCTTTGTTGCTGTGTTGTTGTTGTTTTTGGTGTGTTCTGAGTATGTATTTATCCTGAGCGACCTTTCTGTCGCTCAGGACGCCATCATGTCTAGTGAGTGTATTATGTGTACTTGTATGTGTGTATTTATATAGGTTTATATATGTATATATATATATATATATATTCATATATGTATATATGTATGCCGATAAGGACACAACATAAGGATGGACAGACAAGGACACGACACACAAAAATTGATAAAATTTCAGAGTTTTACGGACGGACAAAGTATGGACGGACAGGACGAACGGGGGGCGACTTTAGGGCCCTCCCGCGGACTCTAGGGGCCCTGGAGCAGGGCGCCTGACAACTTAGGAGTACGTAAGGATCCACCCCGTCTCTGGCCTCGAGACGGGCGCTTTCCCGTCATCGGTTTCCCCCCGGCAAGCCGTCGGAACGAGAGGATTCGCTGAAGATTTTAAATTAAGCTTGAGTTTTTTCGACGTTTTGCTGTGTCCTCGCGACTCGGGTCACTTTCCATGACGAGATTGAGTTAACTCGACGAGCGGCATATCTCGATCACAAAGGGGAAGTCGTTGTTTGCCGACCCAATTAGGACAGGAAATTTAAACAGTCCAAAATAAGGGACAGATTGCAACTTTTAAGGACATTACAGGGAATTGGGTGACGATTCAACCATCTTGGGACCGGATGTCATCTTAACGACGTGGGCGTTGGATTGGATTTCAAAGAACATCCGGCGCTAATTACAGGTTACTCAAGCTTACAAGCTCAAGTTTCATGAGAAAATCGGGGTTAAAATCACAGATGGTCAACTTCCGAGTACTCGGAAGATTAGAACTTAAAGTCGGCAAACTTAATTGAAGCCGACTCTCTCTAAGGACATCGACGGTTTACGGTAGCCGTCAAGATTCGACTTTCCGGAAGTGTCCCCAATTGGACACTGGACAGAAAACCCAAAAAAGTGGGCGTCAAGAAGTCGCCAACGATTGGACAGCGACAAAATCGCTATACTAAACTATGGGCGAAAATTTCGAGGTTACGACCAACGCGTCGAATCTTGGAATCAGTTCGACTTCGGCAGCGCGGAGTTCGGTCGACTTTACTGACCGGCTCCGACGCATTGTTTCCACGTGTTTAGTTTTCCTGCAGCTCTGACTTTCTCGTTTTTCGTTTCGCTTCGGATTTACTCGATGGACGGAAGATTTCCGCGCAGGTACATACCTCGCGAAGGGGGTTCAGCTGGTGCTGCCCCAGGGATCAACAACCGTAAGTGTGAGGAAGGTTTAGTGACAACAGGGGTTTATTTTTCCTGTTGATGGAGGAGTAACAGACTGTTCGCTTAGTTTCCCTTGAATGTAGCGTGCCCTTCGTACTTAGGTAGAAATATTCTCATTCAGAGTCTAATCCCCGGTTCTCCCCGAAAAGCTACACACAACCCTTTTCTGGAATCAATTATTAATATCGAGTTCCGACGTAGGAAGCGTTAGGCGATTCGGGATGTACCCGTAGAGAGTGCAGTGAGGACTGATCAAACCAACGCGAAGTCTTTCTGATTCCCCGTGGTCTTAGGTAAGGCACGACAAAATGGACGCTTCTCGTCCAGGTTTTTTCATGACTTGCTTCCTTTGAGTTAGGATCAACGAATTTTCCTGAGCCGACCACGGTAAAATTTTTGAACGTGCATACCACAAAATAAGGTCTTGTTTGATGGTTTGTTTTGACGGTTTTCCAAATTTGCAGTTTAGTTGATCGGTCCATGCTCATGCCGTGTTTGGGCTTGGACAGAAATGCAGATTAGGGACGGAGGACTAGCCTCCGTCGGGTTTTAGGAAACCCTTAAAAATTTCATTTTGCTCCTGAGTTAAGAAAATTTGGGAATACAAAAGACCGATCAAATTCTAGGCCTCATCACTTGAGCTTAAGGTGTTTGCTGTCTAAACGGATTGCCGTCTAGGGAACGCCTCGGTTTAACTTGTTTGACTTCGGCCGTAGAGTATTTGAATCAATTCTGTAAGTATTTCATTTGAGTGCGAATTTCTTCGTGACGACTGACCGGAGTACCTCCAAGTGTCCTCTTGTCTCGCGTGATCAAAACAAGCTGGAGGTTCACGCCCCCAGCTGAGCAAAATTTCGCCGAACTTGAACGGACGGTGTCGATGGGGCATCGTTTGGCGGTAATACGCCAATTTTGGGCACCAATAAAAATGCGATCAAAACAACTAAGTTTACCAACGTTCGCTATTGCAATTCGCAATGGTTTTCCCTAGAGATCATTGCCAAAAGGAAACAGAATTAAAACGTTACCCCTGAACCTTTACTAGAATTCGCCTTTGCGGGAGGAACACACGGTGTCCCCGCCTTTAAACAAAATTTTAAGACCTTCTAAAACTAAAGAAAACTTACCTCCTCGCCCTGGCCTTTTTGGCCCCAAACCGGGCGAGAGCAAAACCCCTTTTTCTTTTTGAGCGAGTCGATCGCTGAGTTTAACCAGGTTTCACTATTTATCACGAGTGCCCGTTAGGCTATGTACTATGTATGCCCAGTTTCGCTTTCTCTATACTTTCAGTGTCAGCTAGTTACATTTTCCCGTAGTGTGAGTCGAACCTGCACGGAGAATTCAAGTCCGCTGCAGTTTTTACATGTCTTAACCATTCAGCTATAGGAACACACCAACGTTTACTATTACGTTGGTGATAACTCAACTGCACTACAGTGCAGTTTAAACACTGCAACATTGCAGTGTAATAAGAAGAAAGATAGGCGTTAGGGAGAGTCAAAGGACCAACAACCAAAGAAAGAAACAAAGGACCCAAATGTGTCCCGGGCCGATTGCCCAGGGCCCGAGTAACTCAAATGACTCAAATAGGTAGGAAATGAGGCTAACTTAGCCTTTGGATAGGTGTAGTCCGTCAGAAAAGGGACTCGCCACTTCGCCCAAAACCCGACATCAAAAGCAGAGCGAAAGTAACTGGCTACCAAAATTAAGGGAAAATCAACCGGCTGGACGATTGTCCCGCAAGTTGTTTAAAAGGACACCTCACGCTGCGTTGCAACCCTGACTGTATCCCGTCGGCTTGAATTAAAGTAAACCGTTCCATTTTTCCCGTTTCTTTTGCCCCCCAATCTTCGTCGTTCGGTCAGTCGTGCGTTTAGGTAGAAACTGTCGTCAAATACTATAGGATGGAGGCATGTGGAAATCGCTAGTGCAAACGTACCTTGAGGATAGACGATCAGACGCCCCTCGTCAAATGTCGTAGGCAATGTTGTTTTGAGCAGTGTTCCAATCATGTGGTAGAGCCCGCGTAGTCAGCCTGAATATCATTTTCCCATAGCCCCGCGTAAGTAGTCGTCGCCCAGAGCGACCTGCGTTTAGGAGCGTT
>JASANE010019062.1:0-29867 GCA_030248225.1 Trileptium ribeirensis
TTGCTAATGTTATTTCAAGGCTATAAAATACAGTGAATTTGAACTCAACATCGTTTTTTTTACAAAATAGAATTGTTAGATGGCTCATTCTTAAGTTTAGTGGTGCATAGTCATTTTACAGAAATATCAACTTGAAAACAGACTCGTCGAAAATAGATAAGTCGGTCCTTTCTAAAGTTCCTCAGTCTAAAGCTAAATCTAGACTTAAGCCTAGGAAAGAACCAGCAAAAACTCTAGAATACCAAATGGGCGAGGTCCGAGGTTTTAGGGAGATAAAAGTGGCTGCTTCAGGGATGGGTGATCAGCGGAGATGGGGACGAGAGGTTGTCAGGAGGATGAAACATTTTCTGAAATCTGGGACTCAAAATTTTTTTTCAATTTTGCCAATCTTCCAGAATTTGTGCCAATTTTCACAAATTATTAACATTTCCTGTAATTTTTGCATATTTTATGCTAAATTCTTCCGCGTTTTTCGGCGGGGAAGGGGGTAATGTGACGCTTCCAGGGCAAGGCCCGAGCCTCAGAGGGAGGATAATCTGACCCTCTCTCCTTATGAAAAGCATGTACGCCTATATGAGATAAAGAAAGGATATACGTATAAATCTAATAACTTACAGTTTATCTTTTATCAACGTAATGCCAAACATTATTTCAGCAAAAAATAGGTTCATCAATGCAGACATATGTTCCAACCTGTTACAAATCCCGGGAACAGCTGTCTGAAGTCAAGGTATTTTTGGGGGACGTATTGATTTTATGGGCAATCTTCTGAAATTTGCAAGTTTACAAGCTAAAAGTAATTTATTTATCAGGCAAAAAAATTAAAATAAATCCACATCTGTCAGTCATTAGTAGTATTAAGAGCAGTACTGTATCGATTTTAGTCGCCTGTCACTTTTGCGAATCTTTCCTATTCGACAACAATATATTCCTATTATAAATTAGCAACTAAGCTAAATAAGGAGTCCGTTTGTTTTAATAAGGAGTGCGCTAATAATGCGGCGTTCACGTTATAATGTCCCCGCTGTTTGGAACTTTTGGGCGACCCTCTGTAGTCGCGACCCTACCGTATATATAGACAGTCAGGGTGGCACCCATACTGTAAATCAAATGCCGAGGGTGTACGACACACCCTTAGCTACTAAATTTTTTCTAGACAGTGTCGTACACACCCTTAGCTACCAATTTGGCGCGAATTAATTATAACGGACACCGTCTGTAGCGACTGCGGTTTATTAGTCAACTGTCCGGTGGAGTTTTTCCGAAATTCTTGATATTTGTATCTAGCCCATATGAACATTACTCAAATAATTCCGAACAGTGTCAAGGAAAACTGTCAGAAGACACGGTGTGCCTGACACCTCGTCGGCAAGTGGTAATACGCGTAACTAGCTACCGCTGAAAAAAATTTATTAAAACATGGGGGTGTCTCCTCCACACTGTTGTCAACAGTGTGTCTGACACTGTGTGTGGTACATAGGTTTCAACCGTTGGGGACATTATAACGTAAACGCCGCATAAGGAGTCCTCTAATAAGGAGTCCGCTTATAAAATTCCCAGTATTATAACCATATAACCGTGAACAATGTTCCCAACGTTGTCACAAATTTTTAAAGTGCTTGCCATTAGTTATCTTATGCAAACAACTTGCTTCTTCCAATTTTTTTTTTTGTAAAATTCGCAGTATTATAACTATATAAACATTAACAATGTTCCCAAAATATAATACATAAAACGTTTTAGCACCTCATGAATAACAGTTTCTAATAGCACGATGTTGGGAAATGCATTGTGTACATTATGTATCACGACACAAAATTTTAATATAAAACACCGGGTCAAATGTATTAATTTTGCGGCTGAGGTCGGTTCTAGTTTTATCTGCTAGAGCTCTAAGTTAAAATTTCTGGTTCCACTCAGGTTAAAAAGCTCGGACAAGCAGACTAGATGTAATAGAATAGAACGAATACAGGGATATGGCTTGACATATGTCAGAACCTTGCCCTGGAGTGCCGATTGCTCGTTGAGGATTTTACAAGTGGCAGCAAAATTGAGATATGCTACTGCTTGGGAAGACTTTATTTTGATACCAGAAATGTGGTTGGCACAATAGCCGCTTCACTATTCCAAACTACCCAAAATTATATGTGGCGAATTCTCGGGGGTCCCCTGGTTCTAACCGAGTAGAAACAAAAATTCAATGTCCATATCCCATTTATTACTGTGGATTTATGTGGTATGCTGCTACGGGAAGGTGTACTGCAAAATATATAACTAGCTTTAAGAACATGTTTGGCGTGTAGGAACAAAAATTTAGCTTTATACCGCATTTTACTCAGCCTTGTGATCTACGTGCACTGTGCGGAGGGGAAGGGGTACTGCCCAAAAATATAGAACTAGCTTTTAAGAACATGTTCTGAGTGTAGCAACAAAAATTTAAGCTTGATACCGCATTCATTACCTGGCGAATTGATGTGACGTGGCGGACTGGGAAGGTGTATGCCCCAAGATACAACGGTTTTAGGAACATGTCTAGCGTTGTACGAACAAATTGCAATGCCGATATGCATTTATTACTTTGCGTATTGATGTGGACGCTAGGAAAGGCGCGCGCCCCCAAAATGTATAACTAGCTTTAATAACATGTTTGCGTTGTAGGAACAAAAATTACAACTTGTCGATACCGCATTTATAACCTTGTGATTTGACGCGGCACCGCGACGGGAAGGCGCACGCCCCAAAAATATACAATGCTTTAGAACATGTTTGCGCTGTAGGAACAATAGTTACAATGTCGATACCGATTTGCATTACCTTCCGGATTGATGTGGTATGTTGCGGACGGGAAGGTGTATGCCCCAAACGTACTACATTTAGAATAATTTGGTGTGTAGGACAAATTTATGTTTTCCACTGTATTTTACCTTGTTATTTATGTGGTACGTTGTGCATGGGAAAGGTGTATGCCCCAAATGTATAACTAGGTTTAATAACATGTTCTTAAAGCTAGTTATATATTTTGGGGCATACACCTTCCCGTCCGCAGCATACCACATCAATCCACAAGGAAATAAATGCCGTATCGACTTGAAATATTGTTCCTACACACCAAACATGTTCCTAAAGCTAGTTATATAATTTGGGGCATACACCTTTACCGCGACAACATACCACATCTATCCGCCAGGTAATAAATGCGGTATCGACATTGTAATTTTTGTTCCTACAACGCAAACATGTTATTAAACCTAGTTATACATTTTGGGGCATACACCTTCCCGTCCACAACATACCACATCAATCCGCCAGGTAATAAATGCGGTGTCGACGTTGTAATTTTTGTTGCTACAACGCAAAGATGTTCTTAAAGCTAGTTATATAATTTGGGGCATACACCTTCCAGTCCACAACATACCACATCAATCCGACAGCTAATAAATGCGGTGTCGACATTGTAATTTTTGTTCCTACAACGCAAACATGTTATTAAAGCTAGTTATATATTTTGAAGCATACGCCTTCCCGTCCGCAGCATACCACATCAATCCACAAGGCAATGAATGCCGTATCGACTTGAATTTTTGTTCCTACACGCCAAACATGTTCTTAAAGCTAGTTATATAATTTGGGGCATACACCTTTCCGTCCACAACATACCACATCAATCCGCCAGGTAATAAATGCGGTATCGACATTGTAATTTTTGTTCCTACAACGCAAACATGTTATTAAACCTAGTTATACATTTTGGGGCATACACCTTCCCGTCCACAACATACCACATCAATCCGCCAGGTAATAAATGCGGTGTCGACGTTGTAATTTTTGTTGCTACAACGCAAAGATGTTCTTAAAGCTAGTTATATAATTTGGGGCATACACCTTCCAGTCCACAACATACCACATCAATCCGACAGCTAATAAATGCGGTGTCGACATTGTAATTTTTGTTCCTACAACGCAAACATGTTCTTAAAGCTAGTTATACATTTTGGAGCATACACCTTTCCGTCCACAACATATCACATCAATTCGCCAGGTAATAAATGCGGTATCGACATTGTAACTATTGTTTCTACAACGCAAACATGTTCTTAAAGCTAGTTATATATTTTGAAGCATACGCCTTCCCGTCCGCAGCATACCACATCAATCCACAAGGTTATAAATGCGGTATCGACATTGTACTTTTTGTTCCTACAACGCAAACATGTTATTAAACCTAGTTATACATTTTGGGGCATACACCTTCCCATCCACAACATACCACATCGATCCACAAGGTAATAAATGCGGTATCGACATTGAATTTTTGTTCCTACACGCCAAACGTGTTCTTAAACCTAGTTATACATTTTGGAGCATACACCTTTCCGTCCACAACATATCACATCAATTCGCCAGGTAATAAATGCGGTATCGACATTGTAACTATTGTTCCTACAACGCAAACATGTTCTTAAAGCTAGTTATATATTTTGGGGCATACACCTTCCCGTCCGCAGCATACCACATCAATCCACAAGGTTATAAATGCGGTATCGACATTGTAATTTTTGTTCCTACAACGCAAACATGTTATTAAACCTAGTATACATTTTGGGGCATACACCTTCCCATCCACAACATACCACATCGATCCAAAAGGTAATAAATGCGGAAAATTTATCTAACCATTGTTCTGAGACGCAAAAATGTTATTAAACCTATTTATACATTTTGGGGCATACACCTTCCCATCCACAACATACCACATCAATCCACGAGGTAATAAATGCGGTATCGACATTGAATTTTTGTTCCTACACGCCAAACATGTTCTTAATGCTAGTTATACATTTTGGGGCATACACCTTCCCGTCCGCAACATACCACATCAATCCGGAAGGTAATAAATGCGGTATCGACATTGTAACTATTGTTCCTACAGCGCAAACATGTTCTTAAAGCTAGTTATATATTTTGGGGCATACACCTTCCCGTCCGCAGCATACCACATCAATCCACAAGGTTATAAATGCGGTATCGACATTGTAATTTTTGTTCCTACAACGCAAACATGTTATTAAAGCTAGTTATACATTTTGGGGCATACACCTTCCCATCCACAACATACCACATCAATACGCAAAGTAATAAATGCAGTATCGGCATTGCAATTTTGTTCGTACAACGCTAGACATGTTCCTAAAACTAGTTATATATTTTGGGGCATACACCTTCCCGTCCGCAGCATACCACATCAATTCGCCAGGTAATAAATGCGGTATCGACTTGAATTTTTGTTCCTACACGCCAAACATGTTCTTAAAGCTAGTTATATATTTTGGGGCATACACCTTCCCGTCCGCAGCATACCACGTCAATCCACGAGGTAATAAATGCGGTATCGACTTAAATTTTTGTTCCTACACGCCAAACATGTTCTTAAAGCTAGTTATATATTTTGGGGCATACACCTTCCCGTCAGCAGCATACCACATCAATCCACAAGGTAATAAATGCGATATGGACATTGAATTTTTGTTTCTACTCGGTTAGAACCAGGGGACCCCCGAGAATTCGCCACATATAATTTTGGGTAGTTTGGAATAGTGAAGCGGCTATTGTGCCAACCACATTTCTGGTATCAAAATAAAGTCTTCCCAAGCAGTAGCATATCTCAATTTTGCTGCCACTTGTAAATTCCTCAACGAGCAATCGGCACTCCAGGGCAAGGTTCTGACATATGTCAAGCCATATCCCTGTATTCGTTCTATTCTATTACATCTAGTCTGCTTGTCCGAGCTTTTTAACCTGAGTGGAACCAGAAATTTTAACTTAGAGCTCTAGCAGGTAAAACTAGAACCGACCTCAGCCGCAAAATTAATACATTTGACCCGGTGTTTTATATTAAAATTTTGTGTCGTGATACATAATGTACACAATGCATTTCCCAACATCGTGCTATTAGAAACTGTTATTCATGAGGTGCTAAAACGTTTTATGTATTATATTTTGGGAACATTGTTAATGTTTATATAGTTATAATACTGCGAATTTTACAAAAAAAAAAATTGGAAGAAGCAAGTTGTTTGCATAAGATAACTAATGGCAAGCACTTTAAAAATTTGTGACAACGTTGGGAACATTGTTCACGGTTATATGGTTATAATACTGGGAATTTTATAAGCGGACTCCTTATTAGAGGACTCCTTATGCGGCGTTCACGTTATAATGTCCCCAACGGTTGGAACCTATGTACCCCACACAGTGTCAGACACACTGTTGACAACAGGGTGTCTTAGACACCCCCATGTTTTTAATAAATTTTTTCAGCGGTAGCTAGTTACGCGTATTACCACTTGCCGACAGTGTCAGGCACACCGTGTCTTCTGACAGTTTTATTGACACTGTTCGGAATTATTTGAGTAATGTTCATATGGGCTAGATACAAATATCGAGAATTTAGGAAAAACTCCACAGGACAGTTGACTAATAAACCGCAGTCGCTACAGACGGTGTCCGTTATAATTAATTCGCGCCAAATTGGTAGCTAAGGGTGTGTACGACACTGTCTAGAAAAAATTTAGTAGCTAAGGGTGTGTCGTACACCCTCGGCATTTGATTTACAGTATGGGTGCCACCCTGACTGTCTATATATACGGTAGGGTCGCGACTACAGAGGGTCAAAAGTTCCAAACAGCGGGGACATTATAACGTGAACGCCGCATTATTAGCGCACTCCTTATTAAAACAAACGGACTCCTTATTAGCTAGTTGCTAATTTATAATAGGAATATATTGTTGTCAAAGAGTAGAAAGTGACAGGCGACTAAAATCGATACAGTACTGCTCTTAATACTACTAATGACTGACAGATGTGGATTTATTTTAATTTTTTTGCCTGATAAATAAATTACTTTTAGCTTGTAAACTTGCAAATTCAGAAGATTGCCCATAAAACGATACGTCCCCCAAAAATACCTTGACTTCAGACAGCTGTTCCGGGATTTGTAACAGGTTGGAACATATGTCTGCATTGATCAAACCTATTTTTTGCTGAAATAATGTTTGGCATTACGTTGATAAGATAAACTGTAATATAATTTATACGTATATCCTTTTCTTATTCATATCTTAGGCATACATGCTCATAAGGAGAGAGGGTCAGATTATCCTCCCTCTGAGGCTCGGGCCTTGCCCTGGAAGCGTCACATTACCCCCCTTCCCCGCCGAAAACGCGGAAGAATTTAGCATAAAATATGCAAAAATTACAGGAAATGTTAATAATTGTGAAAATTGGCACAAATTCTGGAAGATTGGCAAAATTGAAAAAAAATTTTGAGTCCCCAATATTTCGAAAATGTTTCATCCTCCTGACAACCTCGTCCCCATCTCCGCTGATCACCCATCCCTGAAGCAGCCACTATCTCCCTAAAACCTCGGACCTCGCCCATTTGGTATCTTAAGTTTTTGCTGGTTCTTTCCTAGGCTTAAGTCTAGATTTAGCTTTAGACTGAGGAACTTTGAGAAAGGACCGACTTCTGTATTTTCGACGAGTCTGTTTTCAAGTTGATATTTCTGTAAAATGACTATGCACCACTAAACTTAAGATGAGCCATCTAACAATTCTATTTTGTAAAAAAAACGATGTTGAGTTCAAATTCACTGTTAAGAAACAAGTAAGAAAAAGGGATTCGATTCGTTGCTAGCCCAGAAATAATTACTTACAGTCAGCCAATGACGGTTCCATGACTATATATTAATTTCGAATTAGGATTCAGCTTTGTTCGCAAACAAATTCAGTGTAAATTAAGCGGTATAATTGAACAGTCCTTTAGTTCATTGCTTACGTAACTTTTTTTTAAATTCAAACGTGATAAAATTTTGTTCCAAACAATTTTGAAGTTCACGAACGGAAACCCACTGAATTTTGACTGAGCAGATAAATTCCAGTAGCGCAATTATCTCAAAATATAAAATAGGATGGTCAGTGGAAGCAGGTTAAGCTTAGCTCCTCCTTTACAAATATTGTTGCTACAACCACAGGCGTGATCAGTTCGACAGGCGGTTCGTGGCATCAATTTTGCAAAATATATGTGAACTACGAAGAAAGAGCTCCTAAATGGAAATGATGTTATAAATCTATCGGATTGACCAAAATTATATGTCCCTCGTTCCTGTTGCAATAGCACACCTAGAAGCCAGGGCAGCCCCCACCCCACCCCCTTAGCTTCGAGCTTTAGCCGCTCAGCGATCTCTTAGCAAAATTCCAGGTGTGCCACAGTACACTGCCATACCAGTAGTAATGCTGTTTCAACTCCATCCCTGGCGCCAAATTTTTTCCGGGCTCATATTTTAGCAAAATTCCGGATCTTTGCTAAGGCTATTTAAACTGCCCCCTAGGACAAAATTTTTCCCTTTGCAAAATCCCGGGTGTGCCACAGAATGCTGCCCTGCCAGTACTAACGCTGTTTCAACTGCTTCTATGGCACAAAATTATTATCGTGCCCATCCCTTAGCAAAATTCAGGGTGTGCCACAGAATGCTGCCCTGCCAGTACTAACGCTGTTTCAACTGCTCCTATGGCACAAAATTATTATCGTGCCCATCCCTTAGCAAAATTCAGGGTGTGCCACAGAATGCTGCCCTGCCAGTACTAACGCTGTTTCAACTGCTCATATGGCACAAAATTATTATCGTGCCCATCCCTTAGCAAAATTCAGGGTGTCCCACAGAATGCTGCCCTGTCAGTACTAATGTTATTTCAAGGCTATAAAATACAGTGTTGTAGGACAGCTAATGCTGGTACATTTGCTAACAACTATCGCTCACTAATCTATTCAAACGAAGCTATTAACATTCCGCGAAAAATTGCATAGGTAAATTGATTTCTTTCTAATCGTAGACCTATAATCATTAATAATTATTGTAATACCACCGCAACTGTGAAAATGAAGACCGCTGTGGTAAAGTATCATTGATGAGAACAAAATACAACCCATTGAATATATGAATAATGCATGTTTCGACAAAACATTATTAATAAAACAATAAAATGTCACCACCATGTGAATATGTGCAGCAGTTTAGAATTTGTTGGAGATCCATAAAACGTTCAAGACGCCGCATATAGGTTTGTGGTTTCTTGGCTAGTTATTAGGTATTATTTATAAAAAAACACGATGCATACAAGAATGCTGGAGTATCGATCGCTAGGATTTTATAGGTAATTTAACACTCTGTGGTCTTTGGGATTGTCCGACTGTCGTTATGTATAGCAATGGAGCAAGCAGCAGTAGCCTGCATCGGTCAAACACATTCGCTATAATAATCGGGCAAATAGTATCATTATCCCAAATTAAGCCCAAAATAAGTACAGTTGTGAGTGACATATAGTATATCTATATCTTCCATAATTCTTCAACACTAGTTTGTGCAAAATATATTAAAAAAACTGGGCCCATATAATGTCTGAGGGCTCCACATTGTCCTTCGGATAGTTGTTGGAATATTTTGGAGTTCTGAGAAACATATTTTTTAAGCTGCAGTCTATGGGAAAACAGGAACGGTCCGGAAACTTTTTTGTAGCTGGATAGTTTGGGACCATGGGAAAGGTGGGGAACCTGCGAAAAAAATTTTTGTAACTGTAGCCTACGTGTCAATATGGGAGGATGAATAAACTTGTTATGCCGTTGATAGCATAATGCGGAATCTGCGGAGAAACTGATTTTTCGAAGTATGGGAAACGGGGAATGTGTGTACATTGCTTACTTATAGGATGTCTATTGATTGGTGGGGGAAACTGTGAAAATCTTTTTGTAACTGTAGCCTACGTGGCAATAGGGGAGGATGAATAAACTTGTTATGCCGTTGATATCATAATGCGGAATCTGTGGAGAAACTGATTTTTCGAAGTATGGGAAACGGGGAATGTGTGTACATTGCTTACTTATAGGATGTCTATTGATTGGTGGGGGAAACTGTGAAAATTTTTTTGTAACTGTAGCCTACGTGGCAATAGGGGAGGATGAATAAACTTGTTATGCCGTTGATAGCATAATGCGGAATCTGCGGAGAAACTGATTTTTCGAAGTTGGCAAACGGGGAATGTGTGTACATTGCTTACTTATAGGATGTCTATTGATTGGTGGGGGTAACTGTGAAAATTTTTTTGTAACTGTAGCCTACGTGGCAATAGGGGAGGCTGAATAAACTTGTTATGCCGTTGATAGCATAATGCGGAATCTGCGGAGAAACTGATTTTTCGAAGTATGGGAAACGGGGAATGTGTGTACATTGCTTACTTATAGGATGTCAATTGATTGGTTGGGGAAACTGTGAAAAAAATTCTTAGCTGCAATCAATGAGATACCGGTGAAATGGGGGTGATCCTGTTTGGTGTAAACATGGCAATGGGAAAGGCGACGAAACTCAACTAAACTTCTTGTTGTTCTAGGAACTCTCTCCGAAACAAAGGTAAACGCAACGAAGGCTAATGCGAAGTGCTTCATCACCTGCCACTAATGATATAATGGTTATGGTGGGCAAATATGTTTACGCTTCTACCGTTTATAGGACAATCCGGAAACTGTGGAGAGACTTTTGCAGTGCTAAGATTTGGAAAAGAAAGAGCGCAGTGTTTTAGCAGCTGCGTTTATGACACAATAGGAATGCTGGTACATCTGTAGGAATCTTGTTTTGGTGGCTGCAATCTGTGGGACAATGGAGAAAGTGGGCAAATTATGGAAGACGTCTTTTCGTAGCTGCTGCCTATGACACAATTTTGAGGGTCGGCAAAGTTACTGGGAGTGTTTTCACAATTGCTGCTTTTATGGGGCAATGTGGAGGTTGAAAATTTGTGGTAATCTTTTTACGCATCTGCAGATTAGGCCAGCTACGGGCAAATGTTTAGCCACTATTCTTTAAGCGACAACGGGGGAGATGGAAAAATCTGAAAACTTGTTTTCGTATCTGTTTTTCCACGAGGCAATAGAAAAGATGTGGAAACTGTAGAAAAACTTTTCGTAGCTGCTATTTATGGGACAACGGGGAACTTGAGAAACTTGTTTCGTTATCAGCTGTTTTTGTGGGGAAGACAATGGGGAAGCTGTCTAGAAACTGCTTTCCGTTAATGCAGTCTACGGGGCAGTGTCTAAAATTGTTAAAGTTATTCTAAAAGAAAAGAATTTTCGCAACTGTCTTTCATAAGACAATAAGAACGGTAGAAAAATCTGTTGGAAAACTTGTTTTCGCAGCTGCAGAGCGTGGAACAACAGGAAATCAGCAAAATCTGATGGAAACCTTGTTTTCGTAGCTGCAAAGCGTTCAACAACGGGAAATCAGAAAAATTTTATGGAAAACTTGTTTGCGCAGCTGCAGAGCGTGGAACAAATGGGAAATCAGCAAAATCTAATGGAAAACTTGTTTTCACAGCTGCAAAGCGTTCAACAACGGGAAATCAGCAAAATTTGATGGAAAACTTGTTTGCCCAGCTGCAGAGCGTGGAACAACGAGGAACCAGCAAAATCTGATGGAAAACTTGCTTTCGCAGCTGCAGAGCGTGGAACACTGGGGAATGTTTAGAAACTTGTTTACGGAGCAACGGGAAACCTGAGGAGAAACGTTTTTCGTTGCTATGGGCAATGGGGATTGTTGGAAAATCTGTGGTAGGCTTGTTATATTATCTGCCGTCTATGGTCAATGGAGAAGGGTTGAAAATCTGGGGCGAAGATAATTTTCGGCGCTGTACTGAATGTGTAGCAGCAAAGGTGTGAAGATATGAAAAAATTGTTATTGTACTTATGGAACGATGTTGACGTAGGAATATGAATATGTTCGAAAACTTGCAATGTCATTTTACTATATTTTCACCAATTACACCTGCTGAGCACAAACCACATTTTGTAATGAATAAAACCCATTCATAACTTTGACATAGAACCTATCATGTATTGCTGCTGGTTGTTTTCGATGTAAAGATGTCGTAGTGAGTTGTTTAAAATATGAATACTAAATCCGTTACTGGTTCGCAAGCGAAGGTGCATTCGAATGCGAAATCGTATACGACCGCATGATTAACAAATATGAGTAGATAGAAAACCCGGGTTTTGCCCCCCCACACAAGTGGGGATGAGTGGGGTGACAGATGGCATATATATATACCCCACACAAATAACCACATGTGGGGTATATATATTTCGGTTGCGACATATTCTTAATGATGTTCATAACCCCACACGTAATTGATAAACATGGTTCATCAGGGGATGGATCATATTTTTATGTTTCACAATATAAAATTATTAAATTAATTAATAAAACTATTAACAAACCTGATAAAACCGTGATTAGTGATAATAACCGGGTGGTGGTGGAGAGGCGGTTTGAAAACATTATAGGAAACTCTCGCGACTCTGGAGGTACTGATCGAATCCGGGTTGTGATGGATAATCGTCGCTTTGTTGTCATTACTGCATATCCTGTGGGGGGCATTTCACTTATGTGGGGTTGATGTATGGCTTATGTGGGGGCTGTGGGGGCTGTATTTCACTAGTGTGGGCCTGTGGGGTTGACATATGATACTGGTATGACATTGGTTATTTAATCAAGATTTCAATGGTTTTGGATTCACTTTCAAGTTTCATTTTTACGCTCAAGTTTCATCATGGCTTTCACACAGTCTGTTGGTAATTCGGATTCGCTCATTGTATTGGTCGACGACGCGCTGCTCAACGACGATACGCTGCTCAATACAACGGGCAGCGACAATCCGCTGCTCAATGTGCTGCTCAACGGCGAGGCGTTGTTCAACGATGACAATCCGCTGCTCAACGGCGACGATCCGCTGTTCAACGATTCGATGTTCAATGGTGACGATGCGCTGCTCATTACGATGGTTGGCAAGGATGGTGATTCGCTTTTCAACGTCAGCGACGGTGGCAACGATCCAACAACCAGCGATGCCGTCGAAGATCAACTCGACAACGACCTCGATCGACGAGCGGATGCGCAACGGCTGGCGGATATGGTCTACGAGCGGATCGATTTCGATCGCTGCGAAGATCCGCATCTGATCATCGAGAACGAATTCTGGAGTGTCCTCCGTTCGATCATGTGCATCGATATTATGCAAGTGCAGAGGCTTGTTTGGGATCGCATAATAATGCAAATAATAATGCATAATACATTTTACGATATCACAATTATATTTAACAAAAATACAAGGATATATCAATGACAGTTTATACATTGAATGTTCAAATGATTGTCCTTTCTTTATTTCTTTCTTCACAAATTCTGCACCTGTGAGAACCGATGTACGTTTTCGTATTAGCGCCATCAGCGTTTCTTCTTCCTGCGAATGCCCATCTATGAAGTCATCACTAGCCTCACACTGACGATAAAATTCATCAACCTTTGACTGCCAATTCGCAATCTCATTTTGAAGATAGTCATCCATCGTAAGCTTCAAGAATGTTGATTCCAACGTATCGCTGACGAAGTCCTTTATTCAAATCATACGTTGCTAGATGCTCCATAAATTTAGCTCCCATGTAGCAATTGCTAAATGTGTATCCACGATAAATACCAACAGCAAGCGCAAGTATCAATCCGTTATGGCATGGTATTGATAGGTTGTTGAATATATGTTCAAAGACGTCAAAGAGATATACCATTTTCGAGCTCCATTTAAGGTTTTCCGGTGGTTTGAGATGAACGTTGAAATGTAGGTTGGATAAAGATTTATTTATCCAAATTATATCATAGCCTTTTGCAGGATTCCACTTTTGGCTTGACCCATTTGTCTAATCATCGTAGCACAGAGTTTTGTTTTCTTGCTTTGACTGGTTGTTATTTAAGCATAATAAAACAGTTTCAACAATAGTAGCTATAAATAGTACACAACATAATAAAATTATGCATTTATCCATGGTTGTTATACAATGGGATTCATTCCTTTTAAGAAATTTTATTCCAAGACACTTCCCTTTTTTCGTTAATATGTAGTTCAGAGGAAAACTCAACCATTGCAAATATCACAATTGCATGTTTCAACTCCTCTACAAAATCTATTGATAGTCTTACCTATCCATCTGATAGGTTTGAAATATAATTACAATCACTACTGTGATCTTTACTTAATACAAAATATTTGATATCCTGCACCATATCTAAACCCAACTTCATTTAGTCTCAAATTTTCATTTCTACCATTTAACGCGTATAATGTATTGTAAAACAGTCTCATATTAATACCAGCTTTACACGGTAGGGAGACATTACAAGGGTATCTATCATCATTCATAAATAATGTAAAGCTATTCATATCTGATAGACTTAGCTTAAACAAGGTTGATTTTGCTGCAGCTGTGTACGCTTCCTGTGTTATTCCCCAGATATATATTCTTCGAGGTAATACACCATCAAAAATTGTCCAATCTACGTTTTGTAGACCTTTATTTACAGACAATGTATATAATTTGTTTCTTATCGCGGGAAGTATAACTGCTCCAATTTTATTTTGAATTTCAAGAGCTTCTTTTGTTAATCGTGCTTTAGGTATATATAGAGTTTGAAATCATTGATACAAATTTGAAATTTATTAGTTGGCTCACGCAGCAGTATTAGAGATGGTGTACTTCGCGTAAATTTAAATTCTAACCTTGTTTTTGGTGGTAGGTATTTAGGAGTTATATGTGCATCGATAATTAGTGGAAAATAAAGCTCACATTTTTGAGACACCGCAGTCAACGCGTTTTTATGAATGGAACCTTCATTATCTTCAAGATCATCAAACATATATGTCTGATCATGCTCGTAAAAACATCCTGCTAAATATTGTTTTCTTTGTTCCTCACTCATATGTAACTTATACAATATGTATGTCATCCAGGGGTAGTGTTTTTGGTTGTAGGTTATCGGTTCTCCATTTATTTTCATCTCAATTGATGAAAAGAGTACATACCTGAACATATTACATGGTGGAAATTTAAGAGTTGTATCTTTAATCTCCTTACCATCACCTTTCAGTATTTGAAATTTAATATATACAAATATTTCAGATAAATCAATCAAATCAAATGCACTTTCACCAATTTTAAAACGAAACGAGTCATCTGTATCCGTCCTCGGTAAAGTTGTTTCACAAGCGACTTCAATCATTTGTGTTGACATGATTGAGTCTTGAACAGGGTACTTATCACCCTGCCTATTACGTTTTTCGACGCCGCATACGTCTGACATTTTTCTTTTTCTTTGCTGGTTTACGATGCTTTTTAAGACTTTTCTTCTTCTTAATGATTGGAATAGCTTTTAGAAGCTTTCTCGAATTAAAACATAGAGGTAGCATTTTTTAAACTTAGATTTATTAAATTTATTCATCCTTTTTAAGAACCACACCATAACGTCAATATCATCTTTGTGTTTGGAAAAAACTCAACAGTTTGAAATTCTGAATTAAGCACATCAAATCGGAAAAACTTTAACATGCAACTGTTTAACTCTAGGTTCATTGTATTTTTCACATTAGATGAAATTACGTGTAGTAGTGGTTTATATCTTCCGTTTACTATTCGTCCTTTCACAAAAGAACTCATTATAAACGTGGGTTTGTTATGTTGTATGTTGACACATTTGTTTCCAACATGTTTACCGTTTTTATGTGTAAAGTGTTGAATATAAATAATTGTTGTATTTCCGGAAATATCTTAATTTCTGCCTTACCTAACATATATACACTAACACGATCATAGATGGGGTCAACTGTAAACTCAATGTCTTGACTAAATGTGTTTAGGTAAGATAACAAATTGTTAATATTGTAGTAGCCTTTATCAACAGTAAATCGTTTCCAAAATTTATTTGTGAAATATTCAACAATACCACCCTCAATATTTTTGTATTTGACGGGAAGTTGTACATCCAGTACTTTAACTTTTGTAGCGCAAAATGCTGTCGGAAACTCAACAACCGGTTCGCTCAGATTGCAAACAACTACATCTTCCATGATTGTTTATTACATTTTATTAAAGTCTTTTAAGGATATTATATACAGTATTGCAAGACAAATACAAATCATTTATACACTTACAACCAGTTATAACTACATTCCCACTCTCATAAATCAAACCCACTCCCTTCTCAATCTTAAGTTTCATACTATTATGCAGCTCAGTTTCATACATTACAGTGTTTTTGGATTTCAGACTTTCATAGACGAAAGGTAAATTTAAGTTAAATCCACATTTCAACATTCCAACAACATTTTTATGTTGTACTTGAAATTTTAGAATGCATGAATATCCCAAATCGTTTAATTTTTCGTAAACTATATATGAAATTTGTTTTGCTTCATCTTATGACCTCATCCCCACAAGTACTAGCTTTCCATTGGAAAACAGTAAAATCGTTCCCCTCGGTTTGAATTTCCATATTCCACTATTAAATCGTAAAATATCAAACTCAAGATTATCAAGTACAAAAGATAAATATAACAAATCAACGCTGCATTCAATGTCTGATGTTATTTTGTCATATTTGTTATTATTTGTTTTCGTCTCGAATTTCCATCCATAACCCACCCAACTTGTTTAGTCCATTCCATTCGCTCATATCTCGACTTTTTACATCGAACACGCTTTTTCCGATTCCCCAGTACAGGTCCCATTCCGACGCTTCCGCTATTATCTATTTTCGGTGCCTATTACTACAGCGCGTACGTGATGTAGTTGATGAAATTTCGCTTTCATCCCCACTTTGATCACGTTTACAGCGCGATCGTTTGCTATCCATTCCACAATATCGAAATTTGCAACCTGTTGTCCAAGTCGCTTGTGTATTGATGGTTTATAAGAGTTCATAATATTATGATATGTGATTTCATCGTTGAAATAACGAGCCTTTTCGCTTTGATACCATTATTCAACGCAGTTGTAGGTTACTCCATTAACAGTTATTTTAGCAATATTAAAACTACTGAATATGCTCCATACAGATCGGAACGAAACAAGTGGTTTCCCGTCAGTGCTAACACAATACTTTGTATGATTCATTTTCGGTAATGATGATATCCATGTTTGTGAACCTTTATATATATTGGTAAATACGCAACATGAATATGATTGGTTGGTTTACCCCCATAAAGTTCTCCATTTAGTTTTCTGCTCAGCTACTTTACCTTTCCTGCCTCTTCCAAAAGCTGACAAAGGCACTCCTCGAAGAAGTGATTCAAATTTATCAGAGCCAAGAGGTCTTGGAGGTGAAAAGTTGACATCTGATACAAAATACTTTATTAAATCAAAAATATTGGAACCCACAGTCTTATCCAGATAAATTACGTTGTTATTGTCATTTAGTTTTAAATTTTTAATATTGTTTAACATTAGTCTAGCTTTAGATCGTAAATTTTTAGGAAACATGAGTGCTAAATCTGGTTTTTCTCTGGTTTCGTAAACAGTCACTTCATTTTTTATTGGTTCTTTATCTTACAGTCCTCCACTCTTAATTATATCCAACCAGCTAACAGGTACCACTGCTATCTTACCTGCCATAATGTTTATTAAAATAATTAATCAAATGTTTAACCACAGTAGGTTTGAGTAATTTTTTATTTTTAGAACTTGAAATACGTTTGCTTGCAAGCCTTTTAAGAACTTTCCTCTTGGTTTTGGTGTTTTGTATCATATTATATGCAATTTCTGCAAATGTGTTAAGTAAAGACTGAGGTGCAACTTTAATTACGGCAGAGACAACTTTAGCTGAAGATCCCTCAAGAAACTGTAGTGCCGCTAGATTACGTTCAATCAACAGTTCGAGACATATTTATTACATCTAAAAAATTAAACCTTTTTAAGAATACACAAACATCCGACTGTCATCAGGAAAAATACGTTGTCTTACCCTTAGTATACTGTCGGTAGCTGGTTTCAGATCAAGAAATAGATAACCATTGCTCAAATGCGCTTGAAAGAAAATCTGGTTTTGAAGGCCACATTTGCCTTGCCATGGTATGGATCATTGACTGATCTCTAAAGTTGGGGAACAGAACCATATACTGTGCGTTCCGAGTTATTGTTCGCATGTATTTAGCTTCATGATATAAATTCTGTGTAACAAAAATTGTGCTTAACTTATTATGACGCATACGGGAAAATGCAGCTGCAAGCTTTTTATCATTTGAGGCCTCAATCATTAAATCGTCCAATACACATAAAATGTGTCCTGTGCCAAGTGGAAATTCAGAAGGTATACCTTCATGTAGTTCAACGTTGGGTATTTCTTTCAACATTGTACTGTAGATATCTTGAGAAATACTGTAACAGTATAATATTTTCTCCACCTTTTCATTAAAATACATGTGTTTAAGTAATTTGTAAATCCAAAGTGTTTTCCTCTTCCAGTTTGACCACTCACAACACGTGTGAACGGTAATTCCAAAGGTGATAATACACTGTTAGAATTACTAGTCTGATATATTGGTGACGCTGTTTTTTGTTGATCTGTACAAGTTTTCTTATGTCTATGTAAATGTTGACGAGAAGTATAAGATCGTTCACACTTGTTACATACATGAGCCATAATGATCATAGATTACACGATTAAAACTTTTTAAGAACTTTGACCCACCATATTGTACCCCTGTGTTCCCCTATTTTGTAACCTTGTGTATCCCTATTCTGTAATCCTACGGGTACGTATTAAACCCCTATATCCCCTACATTTATCAATGTGTACCCCTATGTTGTACCTGTGCACCCGTATTCTGTACCCATATATTCTCTACAGTTAGCACTGTATACTCCTGTTGTACCCCTATTCTGTACCCCTACGGGTACCTATTGTACCCATATATCCCCCTACATTTACCACGGTGTACCTATATTCTGTACCATACGGGTACGTATTGTACCCGTATATCCCTTACATTTACCACTATGTAGCCGTATGTTGTACCCCTTTGTACCTCTACGTGTACGTACTTATTATACCCCTACAGCGGTTGAAAATCCTCTTCACGTACCCATGAATTCATTGATTTAGAGTATCCAAGCCACTTTACAAGGTATCCTGTGCCCCTTTTGGTCTTGCGTTTGCGTATAATTTTTTTCAATTTTATACGAGTCACCCACTACTTTAGCATTTTGCAGCTCATGCTCATAAAATCTTCCCAATATAGTTTCCTTCTTCGCGTGTTCAAGCTCGTAAATTGGAGGGTTGAACGGTAGTTGTTTACTTATTGTAAACACTTCACGCGACCACAACTGGTTAAATCCACGTTCGAAAAGAAGTCGTGGAAACACGTACAATATCGCCGAGTTGAAATTTATATCGAACATCCACATCTTGGCCTGGAAACTTTTCCCGAATTTCATCCTCATTATCAAATTTTGAAGGTGTGAAAGCATAACTATTTTCAGTATTATTATAACTTTCTACAAGTGATTGAAGATTATCAATATATCTATGGGAATTGTTTGCTGTTAAATATTTATATATTTTTGATTTCAAAGTACGTATAAACCGCTCATCAATACTTGCTTTTGTTTCCTTATTCTTAGTAGTATAAACATTTAAACCATTTTCCATGCAATAATCATATAACAGGTTATTTACAAACTCTTTACCATTATATGTTTGAAAATTTTGAGGTTTAACTTGTTCAAAGACTGATTTTAATGCTGTCAAGATGGTAGATGCCAGTTTGTTCTTGACAGGTACAGCCCAAGCATACTTTGAAAAGCAGTCAATAACAACAAGTAAATATTTTATACCATCATTATATGATGACAAGTTACTCATATCAGCTAAATCGGCCTGAAATAAATCATTTAAACCTTTAACAACAGTACGTCTACGCTGAAATCTTAATCTTCTAGGTTTATGTAAAGTATATGTTTCCTGACTACGTAACCAATCTTGTACTTTCCTAAGCTTTACGTTATAGCCTCGTTGTTTAGCTTCTCTATAAAGTTTAGGAGCAGTTGAAAAACCTGCAATGCTTGTAGAATCGTAGTATATATCTTTAAGTTTATAATCCATTCTTAACCTTATCACTAAACACTGTTTTTAAGACTTTATTAAACATCAATATCAATATTCATTAAGTCATCATCATCATTACAATTAGACAAATCCTGTAACAATTCAATAAAATCTACATCGCTAACACTATACGTTTTGCAATGCCCATAAGCATAGGAACTGATTCCATCGTCTAATATATACCGTTTATCGTCAAACGCCGATAAGCTCGTCTTATTAAGTGTCACTGTATTTAACACATGTTTATCGTTGCGTATCATATTCATTTTGTTCTTCATGTTACTACCACTGAATAAAATATTATAATAGTCCAGATGTCGCATTTGGTTCTTTACAACTGTCTTTTTGATGCCCTTTGCTCGTTTCTTTTTAACTCCACCACACTCTATACTATACATTTTCGATCTGAGTCCAACAAATTCTTCGATGGGTTTACCAGCAGTCTCATCTTTCATTTTGCCAAGCACTTTCTTATTCGCTGATGAGAATAGGGGGTGATCAGCGGGGTATTCGCTGGTATCGAAGAAAGATGAATTTGCTGAAATGTCGTAAATGTCTTTAGTTTCAACCGAATAACAAAAAGAATCGGTATCCGTAAATGGTAGTTTACATTTATCACCATACAATAATTTCATACAATTGTAATGGAAATTATACATAAGGGACTTCGACAGTTCCAAAACTGTAAACCCAGCATAAATGGGTTTACACAGTTTAACAGTTTTGCGATGCTTTTTAACCGCAACCAGATCTTCGTTGAAGATTGAGGACATGGAGTAACGGGGATTCGCCACCAACTTTTCAAATTTCTGTTCGTTGGTTATAAGTTTAATATCTACATAAGCTCGCACGTTCTCCATGGTTTTCCCAAATACAGCGCTGTTGAGAAGTTTATACAAGTCTTTCTCAAAGTCACTATTTGCGTTCTTTCGCATTTCGGTATTAAAACTATATATGGTTCCATCCATGCACATTGATTGGAGGAAACTACTCGATGCGCTCTTTTAAGTTCCATCCCAAGTGCAAGGTACTGTTGGAGGTTCCGGATATGAACTTTGTAATATTGTTTATCGTTTAGATTGGGGACCAGTTTTTCAACTGGTGCAGAACGATCTCGTTTGATCGCACTGCAATATACGGATAGCATTGAATCGGAAATCTTTAAACGTTCTGGAGCCAATCATTATGAAGTTCGTGGAGGTCGACTTCCAATATATCCAACATCTCTATTCGAGTTAATGCAGCTCCAATCGTTAAGTTGATTTGGGTTTGGGAAAGCCATTTGAAATTGTTGCAGGAGAGTTTTTGTACCATCGACCACCCGTATAAATTGTGTGCATCGAGATACATTATATAGTTGATGAGTTGAGTTCTGCAGCGTTGTAACCATCAACATATGGGTTGTTCGCTTTTGCGTAGCTGTGGGATATCACAGAGACGCCGCCTCGAATTCCATCTTCGAAGAACTGGTGCATATCGGGGTCGGAGATGAGATCCAGCTTGACGCCTGTCTTCATTAGACAAGCGTCCCATGCGAAGCTGGGGAGGGTGATGTAATGAGTGGGGTCTAGACGGAATTTGTCTAGACAAAACAATCGAAAGTTTTCAAAGACGTCGCGAAGGAGCAGTACGTCGGTTTTCAGGTATAGGTCGTGGTATTGACCTAGGTTGTGAACGTTCATCTCCTACCAAACAGCTTGCGCTTGTTGATAATCTTCGTCGCCAATACCACTTTCGGTGAGAGTTCAATAAAAGTCTCGTTGAGGAGGTAGCGATGTTTCTGCAAATCGATCGACGAAATCCATATATTCATAAGGGTATATACCCTTACGCAGCATTAAACTGAGTTTATCTCCAAACACATGGCGCATTGCCTGGAACCGATCGACTCCAGTTTTCTTCAAATTGTCGACCAGCGTTTGAAGAGACGACGGAAGTAATCGGATGGTATCGATAAAGCGGATTTTCCATCCAATCTCCTCATTGTCATCGGCATCGTCGTTGTCCAATATGAAGTCGACACCATCCACATCTTCTTGAACTTGAACTTGAATAGGCATGTCACCCCGTTGGGGTCAGCCACCCAGGGGATCTATTGGTCACAACTCCGCACATGCCGCGCCATATTTGTCGCGGCATATAGTCCTCCACACTTCGTACATTCTGCCCGTGTTCTTTTATAATGCCGCGGCGAGGAAACATCCGGCTGATGTTCCGGCTGCGGCTGGGCTGCCGGCGGCACTCGACCTTCCCTTCGGGCCCTTTTAGCTCAAGACCGTCGATGTCTCGCCGCGTTCGACTCTCCCACCTCCTCTTTGCTCGTTGCAGCGTCGCCAGCCATGCCACCCGCTTGTCTGCAGCTCATTGACGTATGTTCTCCTTCCTCCGTTTCCTTCGCCGTTCCTTCCCGAACGCCGATTTGTCGCGCTTCCTCCCCGTGTCCCCGATAGGCCCTGGGTTCGGGTGTATGCCCGTGCAGAGGCCCATCCAAACTATGGTCGTCAAATGCCTGAGTTGTAACCTCATCCCCCTGAGATCAATGCCAGTCATTCGTTTAAAGAGATGGCTACGGTAGCCACCGCAGCCCGCTCTGTTACCATCGGTGGTTGCCGCTAGATGATTTCGGTTGCCCTCTTCACCGATGGTCACCCCCGCTGCCTGGTGCTCGTTTTGCCGCTCGAGGCGTTCCTGCCCGCAACATCGAAGATGTAGAACACCTCTGGGGCATCTTCGTCCCAGCATTCGTCCACATCTTCGTCCACATCCACATCCATCCATCCATCCATCGACTTATCGCCCCTAATGGGGAATGCCATAGTTTCGTATCATAAGTTTGGTTGGGTCCTTCTTTCACTCCTCGCACACGCATTCGATCGGCGATGACGACTGATGTTGGTTTTTCCATAACTTTTCCCCAGTTTGGGCATTCCCCTCTCTCCGCACGGTACATATGGCGTCTGTGTTGTGGGGCGGTTTGAGTCCTGCTGTTGCTTCCTTCGCCCGCCTCACCAGTCGGGTCCACTCCATGTTTCTTTGCGCACAGAGCGATATGCCGAGCCATATTGGTAGTTGACTTTGGTTCTCGGCAGATAAAGCATATACCTCTCTTGGCTCCTTTACATGCTTTTTCGTGATTTCTCCTAGCACCTTCGCAATCCAGCACCGTCTGCTTGCAGATTCTGCATTTAAACTGTCTGACTGTATTTTGGTGATGTGTTCTTCTCTGGTGTTTCTTCAAGCCAGCGACTGTTCGGAACTCCCTTCCGCAGTCCTCTTAGTCGCATATGGTGCTTTGGTGATCGTTGTGGTTAAATTGGCTTCGTCTTGGCATCTCTGATTCTCCGCGTCGCGATACACGCATTTGCTTTTCCCATAATCGTACTGCCTTCATTCTCTTTGCAATCACTGCCTTCCACTTCCATCTGTCGCTCGCTACCACCTCTACTCTGTCGGGGTCCAGGTTACATTCTCGGATAAGCTTCCTCCAGTAGTGGATAGTTGTTTGGCTGTTGTCCCTTTTACTTGCCCCGAACCAACCCAACGTGACAGCTTTAGTGTTTCTGCTGTTAGGCATTCTGAGTACGTGGCCTAGACGTACTAGACACCTTTGTTCGACTTTCATTCGTATGCTGTCTACCCCTAATTCTGCTCTTACGCCGAACATATTGACTCCTGCTGTTTCCATTTGTATGAGGGCTGAGCAATACGGCGTATTTTTTTTTTTTGCCTATTTACTTCGTTCAGTTACGTATTGCTCAGCCCTCATGCAAATGGAGACAGCAGGAATCAATATGTTCGGCGTACAAGCAAATTACAGGGTAGACAGCATACGAATGAAAGTCGAACAAAGGTGTCTACGTCTCACCACGTGCTCAGAATGCCGAACAGCAGAAACACTAAAGCTGTCACGTTGGGTTGGTTCGGGGCAAGTCAAAGGACAGCAGCCAAACAATATCCACTACTGGAGGAAGCTTATCCGAGAATGTAACCTGGACCCCGACAGAGTAGAGGTGGTAGCGACCGACAGAAGGAAGTGGAAGGTAATGATTGCAAAGAGAATGAAGGCAGTACGATATGGGAAAAGCAAAAATGCGTGTATCGCGACGCGGAGAATCAGAGAATGCCAAGACGAAGCCAAGAATTAACCACAAGGATAGCCGCCAAAGCACCAGTGACTAAGAGGACTGCGGCAAGGGAGTTCCGAACAGTCGCTGGCTTGAAGAAACACCAAAGGAAAAGAACACATCACCAAAATACAGTCAGACAGTTAAAATGCAGAATCTGCAAGCAGACGGTAAAAAATTCCGAAGGTGCTCCAGGAGAAATCACGAAAAAGCATGTAAAGGAGCCAAGAGAGGTATGTGCTTTATCTGCCGAGAACCAAAGTCAACTACCAATATGGCTCGGCATATCGCTCTGTGCGCAAAGAAACATAGGAGTGGACCCGATGTTGAGGGCGGGCGAAGGAAGCGACAGCAGGACTCAAACCGCCCACCAGACACAGACGCCATATGTACCGTGCGGGGAGAGGGGAATGCCTAAACTGCGAAAAAGTTATGGAAAACGCGGACATCAGTCGTAATCGCCGATCGAATGCTTGTGTGCGAGGAGTGAAAGAAGGACCCAACCGAACTTATGATACGAAACTATGGCATTCCCATTCGGGCAGATAAGTCGATGGATGGATGGATGAAGATAAATATGGACGAAGATGTGGACGAATGCTGGGAACGGTGCCCCAGAGGTGTTCTACATCTCAATGTTGCGGGGCAGGAACGCCTTGGGCGGCAAAACGAGCACCAGGCAGCGGGGGTGACCATCGGTGAAGAGGGCAACCGAAATCATTTAGCGGCAACCACCAGATGGTAACAAGAGCGGACTGCGGTGGCTACCGTAGCCATCTCTTTAAACGAATAGACTGGCATTGATCTCCGGGGGATGAGGTTACAACTCAGGCATTTAAACAAGCCATAGTTTGGATGGGCCTCTGCACGGGCATACACCCGAACCCAGGGCCTATCGGGGACACAGGGAGGAAGCACGACAAATAGGCGTTCGGGAAGGAACGGGGAAACGGAGGAAGGAGAACATCGTGGATGGGGCTGCAGACGGCATGGTGGCGCTGGCGACGCTGCAACGAGCAAAGAAGAGGTGGGAGAGTCGAACGCGGCGAGACATCGACGGTCTTAAGCATAAAAGGGGCCGAGGGGAAGAGGTGCGATGCCGCCGGCAGCCCAGCCGCAGCCGGAACATCAGCCGGATGTTTCCTCGCCGCGGCATTATCAAAGAACACGGCAGAATGTACGAAGTGTGGAGGACTATATGCCGCGACAAATATCAGCATGTGCGGAGTTGTGACACCAATAGATCCCCTGGGTGGCTGACCCCAACGAGTAGCATGCTGCTGGAGTTCAAGTTCGAGAAGATGGATGGTATCGATTTCATCTTGGGCAACGATGATACAGCTGAAAGATGAAGTTGGATGGAAAATCCGATTTATCGATACCATCCAATCCCTTCTGCCATCGTCTCTTCAAACGCGGGTAGACAATTTGAAGAAAACTGGAGTCGATCGGTTCCAGTCAATGCAGCATGTGTTTGGAGATAAACTCAATTTAATGCTGCGTAAGGGTATATACCCTTACGAATATATGGATTCCGTCGATCGATTTGCAGAAACATCACTACCTCCTCAACGAGACTTTTACTCCAGTCTCACCGAAAGTGGTATTGGTGATGAAGATTATCAACAAGCGCAAGCTGTTTGGCGGGAGATGAATGTTCACAACCTAGGTCAATACCACGACCTTTACCTGAAAACCGACGTCCTGCTGCTTCGCGACGTATCTGAAAACTTTCGATGGTTTTGTCTAGACAAACTCCGTCTAGACCCCGCTCACTACATCACCCTCCCCAGCTTCGCATGGGACGCTTGTCTTATGAAGACAGGCGTCAAGTTGGATCTCATCTCCGACCCCGACATGTATGCGTTCTTCGAGGATGGAATCCGAGGCGGCGTCTCAGTAATCTCCCACCGATATGCAAAGGCGAACAATCCATACGTTGACGGTTACAACGCTGAAGAACTCATCAACTATATAATGTACCTCGACGCAAACAATTTATACGGTTCGGCCAACTCGGTGGTACAAAAACTCCAAGCTGAAATTGGTTTATCATCGGCACCAGAGCGGTACTGTAATAATTTCAAATGGCTGTCCCAAGCTGCCAACAAATCCCACAGCTCAGGTTTAAATCCCCGATTGGTACTCAGTGAAGGCAAACTCGTCCCAGAGAAAAATACTAGGATATATAGTGAGTTATAGACGATACTGGAATATTTGAATTTCTTAAATTATCCATACCATCTCCACAACCTGCACAACGATCACCCACTAGTTCCAGAACGTTTAAAGATTTCCGATTCAATGTTGTACCCATACTGCAGTTCAATCAAACAAGATCATTCTGCGCCAGTTGAAAAACTGGTCCCCAATCTATAACAGTGATATACAAATACGGATAAACAGCAATATATAGTTCATATTCTCAACCTTTAGCAGGACCTTTCCCTCTGTTTAGAACTTAAAAAAAGTGCATTTAGTCATTTCTTTCCATCTGTCTGAATGGATGGAACCCTATATGTTTAATACCGAAATGCGTAAACATGCAAATAGTGACTTTGAGAAAGACTTGTATAAGCTTCTCAACAATGCTGTATTTGGGAAAACTATGGAGAATGTGCGAGCTTATGTTGACATTAAACTAATAACTAATGAACGGAAATTTGAAAAGTTGGTGGCGAACCCTCGTTACTCCATGTCCTCAATCTTCAACGAAGACCTGGTTGCGGTTAAAATGCACCGCAAAACTGTCAAACTGTGTAAACCTATATATGTTGGGTTTACGGTATTGGAGTTATCAAAGTCCCTAATGTACAATTTTCACTATAACTATATGAAGTGTATATATAATTCTAACTGTAAACTTCTATTTACGGATACGGATTCCTTGTGTTATTCGGTGGAGACTAAAGACATTTACGATGATATGGCAGCAAATTCATCTTTCTTTGATACCAGTGATTACCCCACAGACCATCCCCTCTACTCATTAACGAATAAGAAAGTCCTTGGTAAAATGAAAGATGAGACAGCTGGTAAACCAATCGAGGAATTTGTTGGACTTCGATCGAAAATGTACAGTATTAAATGCGGTGGAGTTGAAAAGAAACGGGCAAAAGGTGTTAAAAAGACAGTTGTAAAGAACCAAATGCGGCATCAGGATTATTATAACATTTTGTTTAGTGGTAATAATATGAAAAGCAAAATGAATATGATTAGAAGTGATAAACATGTACTAAATACTGTGACACTTAATAAGACGAGCTTATCTGCATACGACGATAAGCGTTATATATTAGACGATGGAATCACTTCTTACGCTTACGGACATTACAAAATGTATGATATTAGTGATAATGACATTGTAGATATGTTTAGTCATATTTCTGATGATGAACTTATGAATATTGATATTGATGTTTAATAAAGTCTTAAAAACAAATGTGTTTATAAATAAGGTTAAGAATGGATTCTAAACTTAAAGATATATACTATGATCCTACAAGTATTGCAGGTTTTTCAACTGCTCCTAAACTTTATAGAGAAGCTAAACAACGAGGCTATAACGTAAAACTTAGGGAAGTACAAGATTGGTTACGTGGTCAGGAAACATATACATTACATAAACCTAGAAGATTAAAGTTTAAACGTCGTCGTACCGTTGTTAAGGGTTTAAAAGATTTATTTCAGGCCGATTTAGCTGATATGAGTAACTTGTCATCATATAATGATGGGATAAAATATTTACTTGTTGTTATTGATTGTTTTTCAAAGTATGCTTGGGTTGTACCTGTCAAGAACAAACTAGCATCCACCATTTTGACAGGATTAAAGACTGTATTTGAACAGTCTCGACCCGAAAACTTTCAAACTGATAACGGTAAAGAGTTTGTAAATAACCTGTTATATGATTATTGTAAGGAAAAGGGTATTAATGTTTATACAGCTAAGAATAAGGAAACAAAAGCAAGTATTGCTGAGCGGTTTATACGTACTTTGAAGGGGAAAATTTATAAATTTTTAACATCTAAAAATTCCCGCAGATATATTGATAATCTTCAATCACTTGTAGAAAGTTATAATAATACTGAAAACAGTTATGGTTTCACACCTTCAAAGGTTGATAATGAGGATGAAATTCGGGAAAAGTTATTTCCAGCGCAAGATGTGGATGTTCGATATAAGTTTCAACTAGGCGATATTGTACGTGTTTCCATTGAACGGCTTCCTTTTGAACGTGGATTTAACCAGTTGTGGTCACGTGAAGTGTTTACGATAAGTAAACAACTACCATTCAATCCTCCAGTTTACGAGCTTGAAGATGCAAATAAGGAAACTATATTGGGAAGATTTTATAAGCAAGAGCTGCAAAACGTTAAAGTAGTGAACGATTCATATAAAATTGAGAAAATTATACGCAAACGCAAGACCAAAAGGGGTACAGAGTACCTTGTAAAGTGGCTTGGGTACCCCAAATCAATGAATTCATGGGTACATGAAGACGATTTACAAACGCTGTAGGGGTATAATACGTACGTACACGTAATGGTAAATGTAAGGGATATACGGGTACAATACGTACTCGTATGGTACAGAATATAGGTACACAGTGGTAAATGTAGGGAGATATATGGGTACAATAGGTACCCGTAGGGGTATAGAATACGGGTACAACATAGGGGTACACATTGATAAATGTAGGGTATATAGGGGTACAATAAGTACAGAATAGGGATACACAGGGGTACAATATGGTGGTGTTAAAGTTCTTAAAAAGGTTTAATCATGTAATCCATGATAAATATGGATCATGTATGTAACAAGTGTGAACGATCTTATACTTCTCGTCAACATTTACATAGACATAAGAAAACTTGTAGAGCTATGTCATCATTTGAAAGCTGTGATAAAATACCTTTACCTTTGGAATTACCGTTCACATGTGTTGTGAGTGGTCAAACTGGAAGTGGAAAAACGCAATGGATATATCGATTACTCAAACACATGTACTTTGATGAAAAGGTGGAGAAAATTTTATACTGTTACCGTATTTTTCAAGATATATAAAATGTTGAGAGAAATACCCAACTTTGAACTACACGAAGGTATACCCTCTGAATTTCCCACAGACTTAGGACACGTTTTATGTGTATTGGACGATTTAATGATTGAGGCCTCAAATGATAAAAAGCTTGCAGTAGCATTTTCCCGTATGCGTCATAACAAGTTAAGCACAATTTTTGTTACACAGAATTTATATCATGAAGGTAAATACATGCGAACAATAACTCGAAACGCACAGTATATGGTTCTATTTCCCAATTTCCGTGAGCAGTCAATGATACATACCCTGGCAAGACAAATGTATTCTTCAAAACCAGATTTTCTTTCTAAAACTCGCAACTGAGAATGTGGTAAGAGTCAGAGACAATGTATTTTCCCAGACGATGACAGTCAGATGTTTGTATATTCTTCAAAAGGTTTATTTTCCACTAATGTATTAAATATTGTCTCTTAGCATTGATAAAAATTTAGCAGCCTTACAGTTTCTGAGTGGCTCATCTGCAAAGGTTGTCGCTGTTGCCGTTATCAAGGTTGCACCTCAATCTCTACTTAACACATTTGCTGAAATTGCGTACAACATTATACAGAGTACCAAAACCAAACGGAAAGTTCTTAAAAGCATTGCATTTCTAAAAAGAAAAAGTTACTCAAACC